>BQNB010044907.1:0-44608 GCA_026074375.1 Tanacetum coccineum
TAAACCATTTTAAAATCAATCAAAGTGTTTGATACAAATAAAAACTTTTAACACTTTGAAAGTTTCACTTTTGAGAAATACTCCCCCTACGCATGTGCATCATAATATTGAAAGAGTTTTGCACAAGGAGAAGAGAGTTTCACACTTGAGTCAAAGACGATAACTTTAAATCCAATTTTCATTGAAAGTTTTACTTTTTGAGAAATACCCCCCCCCTACACTTATGCGTCATAAACGAAAGACTTTTGCACAAAGAGGAAATATTTGATTACACTTTGAGTATTTAGATCACTTTTTAATCCAATTTTCTCCCCCTTAAAAATAACATACCATATGATATTTTTGACATCAATGGATTAAAATAGCTATATCAGATTTTTAAAGCACATGGGAGAAAACGGATATAGCATGATTTTTATTTGGAACATTTGAGAATGTTTTAAACAAATTTGAAAAACTAGTTGTGTCAAAGTATGTCGATATCTAAAATGGATGGTCAGCAGATTGCTCACTCCTCATCCTATTAAATTCAGGAAACGGTCATAACCGGACACAATCTTCACCATTTGCACGCTTATTGATATATACCCACTTGACAACAACTATTTTTATATTGATTATTATTCATTTGTTTAAAAAACATTTTATTTTATACCCCTCCTCAATAATAAAAAACTTCATTTTGTATGCCACTACAATTATATTGAGAGATAGAGTGAGTGTTGAGCACATTATTTTGAAAGATTTTAAATTATCTTTGGAGAATTCTTGAAAAATAATGCTTAAACACTACTTGTTTTGAAAGCTCCCCTTTAAAAATATATCAAATGAGTTAACGAGGAAAGGAGTGGACACAATTTAAAAGATTTTGAAAAATCTTTTTGAAAAATTCTTGAAAATTATGTTCAAGTCGATGTAAAGAAGTTGAATTCCAATGAGGGCTTGAAATCGGTGTTTCATTAGAAAACAACTCTCGTGGAATCAACGGAGATTTAAAATTCCTTTTGATTTTCCATTGAGTATTGAAACTCGGTGTTTCTTGAGGAGTTTTAAATCCTGTTGATGAAGAAGATTTCCATTTGTTAATGACATTTGGTGTATTATTCTGAAATTTTATTTTTGAAGTGTTTGAAAATCTTCCTTTCTTGTTGGTGTTCAAAGCATAATCATTCTTGTTTTGCATCGAAAGCATTTCTAATTTGGAATATTTAAAATATTTTAAATGACTTTGCTTTGGTCTCCACACTTGTTTTACCGGTGTAAAACGAGAGTGTGGAGTTACAAAAACTTGATCCTTTTCTTATAAAGCACTTTTGGTAAAAACCTTTTGAGAAGTAGGTGTTTCAAAAACTTGAGATTTCTTAGGAAAACTCCTATCTTTTTTCAAAGAATAGGTTGTAAACTGAGAAACCCTTTTTGAAAATAGTTTTGAAGATTCACCCGTGTGAACCTTTTCCGAAACACTTACTTTAGGTTTTGAAGAGTTTGAAACTTTGATTTTCCTTTTTGTCCGGTTAAGAGAATCAAACTTTACTTTTAAAGCATTATATGAAGTTCTCAACTCATGGTATTCTTTTTTATAAGAACGAATATCTTGTGATGCTAATTTTGATTTTAAAGACTTAATTTGTTTCAAAAGCTGATCTTTTTCATTTTTGGGCCAAGACTGTGTAGTGACTGGTTTTGACAAATCCTTTTGTATAACAACTCTAGGAACAAACCATGATTTTGAAATTCGAGAATTTATCAAGAGTTTATCAGCAGGTGGTTTTCCCAGAATTAAAGGTATATCAAACTTAGTTTCCATAGACTTCCCTTTTAGATTTTCTAATTGAGCTCTCAAATGATTAATTTCTTTCAAAAATTGATCTATTTCAGCTTTAGAATCATCAACCTTACAAGCCAATTATCGTCCAAGAACAACTTTCGTAAATTCAAGTTTTTCAAAATACGCCTCGAATTTAGCCGTTCTGTTTGACAATTCAAGCTTGACATCATCAAAATCTTTTGTCTGTTGATTTAAAACCTTTTCAAGCTCGACAATCTTTGTTTGAAGCTCACATTTTGCATTGTCACAACTATTCTCCCCCAATTCCTTTTCAAGTTCAGAAATATTACTCTCAGCAATTAAACTTGGAGAGGAATCATCTTTACCCAAAATATGATCAAACGCTAATTTAGACCTCAAATTTTCTTCCTCGTTTTGTCTTACTTTTGAACTTTGTGTCTCAACTCGTGTTTTTTATTGAATCAAACAAATTTTTGTAAACCAACTTCAAGTGTTCATTCTCTTTAAGCAATGACACCACTTGATGTTCCAACTCAATGTTTTTAGTTTCAATCTTATCAAAATCGACCTTAACTTTGATTTTATCACATTGATTATTCTCAATCCTTGAACTTTAAATTGACTCAAACAAATCTTTATAAGTTTGTTTCTAATGTGCATTTTCGATTTGTAACAATGCCAAAAAATTCTCATTTTCTTTTTGCCATGTTTTCAAAGAATTATTTTCTTGAGACTTGTGCTGAAGTGTGATTTCAAAAGCAATACTTTTTGCCTCTAATTTTGAAAATCTTTTTCCAAGTCAACAATTATTTTTGACATCTTTTCTGTGACATCAAATGCATCATTACAAAACGTATCAGCAGTTTTACTATTATTTGAAACATCTTTTGTGTAACACCCCCATTTTTATAATATAGCAGCGGAAGCTAATCTGGGGTATTACTTCATGGATACAACAATCATAATCATAGAAAACAACTTTAAAAGAGACGTTGTTGGAAAAATTTAGTTATCATTCATTATAATTAGAGTTTTTACAAAATGCAGGTCCCAAAATCTAAAACATCATGTTTGAATGATAAGAGTTCAGCCATTTTCGAGTCCATGCCAATCCGTGCTGCAACTTGCTTAATTACCTGAGATAAACATGCTAAAAAGGGTCAACACAAAGGTTGAGTAAAATTCATAGGTTTGAAATGTAATGATTGAATACAAGTTATAATGGAAATATTGGCATTACTGGGATAATTATCATGGAGAACATTTAATATCATGGAGAACCGTATTATCATGGGAAAATAGTTGAATATTATATGGTTGAATGCAAGTCATTATAGTGGTAATAATTGCAACAAATACAATTATCATGGAAAATCAGGGTAACATTATTATCGTACCTAAGCACATGACCATCAATACATTAACAGGGAAATCACCGTAGGATTGGTTAAGGAACATAATGTCCCCGTGGAAAAGAATAACTTGCCAAGGTTACCTATTTTAGGACAAATAAAGTGCGTTGGCTACCCAAGCTTGGGTATACAAATGGAACCTCACCCCCAATAGATTCTATACACAATATTTGTCGCGTTCACAAGATCCGCAATGCAAGTAATTAATGATTCATGAAATGGAAATAATGCATTGACGCTACTTAGGCAATAATATAAATCTGGATACATACATTTAGAAAAACACTTGCATTCAAAGGATTATTATCATGTATTCACAAGTTTATAAAGTATTTTAAAAGATTGAAATATGGGGTTATGAATTCATTAAGTCTTTGAAAAGTAATCACATTGTTATAAGTATATAAAAGATTTGTAACAAGCATGTATCTCCCCTCAGCGGGGTTTATAAAACATGTAAATAATTAAGGCGAGGTATGAACTTCACCTGATAGGTAGATGTAATAAATATTCTGAAATGAAAGCTGACGACCTTATCACAATCTTAACACAGGGAAGGTTGATAATAGGTCAAATGATAGTAAACAAGCCACGTCAAACAACCTGAGTAAATATGTCAAGTCTTAGGTAGATTTACTTTAGAACTTGGTTTAAAGCATATGAGTTGATTGAAGAGTTGGAAATTATTGTAATCAACCGTTCGTAGGCCATCAAAAATTCAGAAGTCACTAGTAAACGATGTGAGAAGCTAAAGGCACTTTAAATCGTAACCTAACAACTCAGTCAGAAACGAATACCAAGAAAAACCTCTTAATATTGAAGCACCTTTATATTTTGGTACAAATTAGCTTCCGGGATGAGTACACGGTTTTTAATGATGATGCGTTTTATTCAATTTCTTTTCGTGAAATGTTAAGCATCGTCAAGCGTTAATTAACGTTATGTCTGGTAATGTTTTGGATATGATTTTATACTTTTTTCAAAATATTACATTTTAGACCCTGGGGTTTGAAAATTGCAAATAGGTCCTTGGAGTTTGCATTTTTACGACTTTTGGTACCTTCAACTTATGAAAGATATACCAAGTAAAAACCTTGGACTTTGAAAAGTTACATAATAGAAGACCCCTATGTAATAACTATGATAAGATGACACTTTAGTCCTTATTATTATAAGTTTCTGAAAGTTACGATATATACCCCTTGCATGGATTATAATTTACAAATATGTCGCAGAATTGTCGCGCGTCGCGAGTCGAGCGAAGTTTAATTAACATTTCATTAGACATTTATAAAGTTATAATAAACCAAAAATATGAAGATTTAAAACACAACATAAGTATTAATTTAACGATTCGTTCAATTAAAAAGTAAAAACGGGTCAACATTATGGGATTCAAAATGAAAACAGCGCGGGGTTTAAGGTCAAATTCTCTTATGACTTATCAAAAGCAACCTATTTTAACATTATAATACTTATTAGGATGATTTAAACAAAATTTTACAAGTTTCACTCATAGTATTAAGTAAAAACAATGAAATTAGTGTTTCGGGTGTAACGGTTTGGATCAAAAGGCATAACACTTAGGTTTTTGAGTCAAAGCTTATATTATGATTTTAGCAAGAACAAATTAACATTATGATGTTACACTGAGCAGAATATAAAGCATCTATGAACCTGGTTATAAGCTTATAGCTTGGAAACGGGTCAGAATCAAGACTTTCGGCTTCGTACGGCTAGAGTAACGACTCCGGGGCTTCGTTTCTTGGTTTCTTTTGCTTCCTTTCTGTACTTGAGACTTCTTAAGATCTATTAGAATCCTATTGAGCAGGAAGTGTGCTACTATGAAGGGTTATAGAGGAGAAGTGTGGGATGAAAGTAAGAATGAACACATTATGCCCCTATTTATACCCATTTGAAGTATAATGAGTAGCAAGCCTTATGATCTCTGGTCCTAAACACATATAGGGTCTAGGTTATGATGTGTATAAGCTAGTAAATCAATGGTGGAGGTCTATGAAGTAGCTTTGATGAGGTGTTTGTGGTTGGTGTATGTCGCGGCTGAAGAGAACAAGGAGAGGCCATGTGCTTTTAATTTTGACCAAGGATTGGTCTAAGTAGGTGCATAAGCTGCTTGAAGGTTTCTAGAAGAGTTCTTGGGTGGTCATTTGTACATGGTAGCAATTTAGAGGGGTTAAAATGGTCATAGAAGCAACCGGTCTTATTGGGTTTTTTTTGACCGGATCTTCAAAGGTTTTTAACAAGTAAATTGATGTTTATAAAAGATTTAAGGAATGATGAAATAGGTTTTTTAATGACTGGGATTAAAGTAATTAGCAAAAGATTAGCAATTCCGTTTGGTTTAAAACGGGATTAGAATTAAGGAAATAGGAGTACGGTGTTTAATTAGGCTTCGGTTTTAGGTTTTCTTGAATTTCTTTGCTTATTTTTTGCATACTTGTTGATTAGGGAATGATGGAATACAAATCCTAGGGCTTATATAAAGTATTATAAATGAAGTTTGGTCGTTGGTTTAAGTTATAATGGGTTGAAATTAAGAAAACGGGTCAAAGTTACAATTAGGGCATAATTAGGGTTTTCTGGATTCGTTAAGGTTTTCTAGGCTTTGATTTCTTGCACATTGCCAAGTTAATGATAGATAATGATTTGTAAACTCATTTTATGAGTTTATAATGGCCCTTGGTTGGTTATTTGGGATTAGAATGGTTTAAAACAAGTAAACGGGTTAAATAAACCAATTAGGTACATTTAGGGTTTCTAGGATATGTTTTACGTACAAGTGAGGTAAAATGATGAGTAAATGATGAGATAATGATTGAATAGGATTGATATGATTGTAAAATAGTTTTTACAACTCATTTGAGTGTTGGTTAAGGTTTAAAATGGATTAAAATGAAGAAACGGGTCATTGTGTAGTATTTAGCTCGACGTTAGGGTTTATGACTTATGTATTAGGTTATTGAGAGAGATATGTGTGTTAAGGCCTTATGAATTGAGAAATAATTAGGATTTAACAACATTCTATAAAGAGTATCAGTAGCTGTACACAGTTGTGGTGAAGAAATTAGAATGAAAACGGAGGTAAAATGGCTATTTTAGAGATCATGCTTAATGACTTGTATTATTAAGTTACTTGTTAATATAAGCTTTAGTACTTGACAGCCACTTTATATATTAATCTGTTATATGGAATTTAAGGTTTAGAGGTATACGATAATGGTTTAAAGCCCGTTTAGATATAACGTTGCGAATAGTACATTATAGGAATAATGTACTTTGTAAAAGAGATATGATGATATTGACTTGACATGTTATGATGTTTGCTTGACATATATGAAGATTGGATGGTTATAGATAGGTTGCGTGAGCTCGTCTACTTTAGTTATGACATACTAAGATATATAAGTAATGTAATAAAGCGAAAAATTTCCTCGTACAATTGTGATAATAGTAAAATAGGTTTTGCATTTGATGAAAATTCTTGGGTTGTTATATTTTGACTCTTTTGAAAATCATTCAATTTCATCTTGTAAATTCTTATTCCCAATTTACACACATAAGAGGTTATGACAAGATTCTTAACATCCTCAGCTAGGATTACTGATAGGATCATTTAGCTCGAGATGGGTTAGATCTCTATATCTAGGATTAACAATAACATTATTCATAAAATATGTATAGCGGAAATAACATAAGAACAATGATATTGTAACAAGGTTTCTTCATTATCATACACTCTAAGCCCCAGTTATATTTGATCAGAATATAACATTTACAATTAATCTGTAACAGGATCAAGTTACCTTGACCTTGAGGCTACGCCACCACTATTGACTTCTACATCTCTAACTTTTGAGATACACACACACACGTTTTTCTGTGTATGTCTAAAACTATGTGTCTATGATCTCTTTATATAGAGAGATCATGACTTACAAAGGAAGTTAACATAAAGATATAAACAAGTAAATCTTTTAAAGAGTAAGAAATATCTTTTGTTATCTTTATCTTCTTAAGGAGATCTTTCAAAATCTTCTTCATCTATTAATATCTTTGACCTAATCATTCCATAATCTCCACACTTGTAAAGTTCATTTAATGATGAATTCTGATCCTTTGGTTTTATTCATTTATTTATGTATGTCTCATCCCCCAAATCAATAATTCGCAACAATCTTTCCCCTATTTGAATGATGACAAAACAAACAAAGTCCGGTGTAACGAACATCATCATAAATCCAAAGCTTCCTTGAAGCGTGAATCATAGATCTCCCCTGAGAATGAAACAAAACTTCCCCCCTTAATTCAGATTTTCCTTTTATAACCTGCTCTATCACCAACATAATTAAGGCTGCAATCATACTAGTAATCTTCTTCCCCTTTTTGTCATAATCTAATAGGGGTCTTGTAAAGATAAGCAACTTGAATCTTTACAACTACAAATCATATATCACACTACTAATCCTTCTTCTAAAGTCTAAAAATTACCCTCCAGACGCAAGTGAAGAATAGTGAATTCAAGACAGTAGAAACAGAAACTAGCGTAGTAAAAACAACTAGCTTGCAGTAAAGAACCCTTATCACCTCAAGTGGTGCATGAACAAACCTGATGGTTAAAGACATTTTTAAACAATAAGCTTCCATTGAAACCCATATCTGTTAACCATCCTCTTGAATCTTCAATTTTTTAAGACTCTATGTAATCTGATTAACTGATGAAGAAAAATAAGTATAAAGAACTTGATGCTGAAGTAGAAAAACCCAAACTATGGCGCTATATCTGTACGTCCACTGTGACTCCGAACTTTATAAATAAATCTGAGAAATATAAGTAGATTCGCAACCTCTTACAAAAATCCTCATCTCGAATGAGACACATAACCAAAGTGATAGCAAATGTGAGCATTGAGCACCATAAGAGAAATCACACACCTTTGCTAGATTTTGACAAGTCTTCGTTACAACATTGTAAGCACGAACAAGTTATCTTTAAATGTTGCAAGCCGTTTAAGATATGATAAAACACGTACCTGTGAAACTCCACTTCAACTTCAAATAAATGATAAATAATCGTCTTTGTAATCACATCTTCAATAAATCCCAAAAATAATAGCCATAAATCATTTAAGAATAAACTAAAAGAAATTCAGTTGTGTCCGAGAACCAAACGTAGCATGCGATCGAAATTCGGAATCTACTAGCAAGCATAAACCAATACAATACCAAAGCAGTATTAACTAACAAAAGAAGCCTAGCAGTATTAACTTCTATACGCTAGCAATACAAACATACGAAATAAACTTGGCAGTAGTAATACTCTTCTGGCAGCATTAATGTACAAACATAAAGCCTACCAGTAGTAACTACATAAACTACTCTAGCAGTAGAAATCGATAAATCATAAAGCAGTATTAAGTGTATAAGCAGCTTTAACTCTTGGCAGTACTAATCATAAACCAGCAGTACTAACCATATATTCTTAAAAATAATCATGAAGCTACTTCTTTTTCACATATGCAAAGTTACTGCTTTCAACAACATACGAGCAGCATTAAACCCATACTACCAGGACAACCATGTCTGCTAACAACCAAGCTGCTTATATCCAATCACCAACAGCGATCACCAAAGATCACATCATACCACACAGCAGCATCTAAACATGAAGCCCAAAACTTCAAAACCTGCTGTATACGAACACTTCACAGCATGAGTAACAAAACAAATCCAAAACCTTAACTTGCTGCTATCATGAAGCCAAACAGCAGTATTTAACAACATCACTCGCAGCCAGCTACTTCTTTGTTAAATAAAACCAGAAAATATACACCATTAGTATTAAGTGTAAGCGAGCGGCACTAAATACTGTTCGATCCCTAATGTACAAAGCAATAAACCATATGCTTACACATACGACATCATCAATCAGCTTATCATAGCAGCAGTAAATAGTTTTTAAGCGAAACAATTGCAGCAGCTTATAATTCTAACGATACTTGGTGTAAAACCCTACTTCATAAACAACAAAATCATTCATAGGATTAGGGTTTCTAAAGATGCCTGTTGTTAACACAATAACCTACAACAATTGAATCTTGCTGTAAATCACCAGCGTGCAAACCGCATCACATCCACAAACCTTCTATCAAGAACCTTGATTGAAACCTGTATAATGTTTCTTCATACCATAACGGATCCAATCACGACATCCATGTTCATATAGCAGTATAATAAATAAATAAAAAAAATTAAGTATCTAGACGACACTTTTTAGTGTCACATAGCTGTCACGAATCCGTTACAAATTAGCATTCTTATCTCCAAACTTCAAAGCAAAAACACGACACCTTTTTCATCATAAACTCGACCATAATAACACCTTGTAAGATCCTAGATCATGAGCCATGAGGCTCTGATACCACTTGATAGGATCGTTTAGCTCGAGATGGGTTAGATGTCTATATCTAGGATTAACAATAACATTGAACATAAAATATGTATAGCAGAAATAACATAAGAACAATGATATTGAGTATAACAAGGGATTTCTTCATATCATAGCACTCCAAAGCCCCAATTATATTTGATCAGAATATAACAGTTACAACTAATCTGTAACAGGATCAAGTTACCTTGACCTTGAGGCTACACCACCACTATAGACGTCTACATCTCTAACTCTTGAGATACACACACACGTTTTTCTGTGTATGTCTAAAACTATGTGTCTATGATCTCTTTATATAGAGAGATCATGACTTACAAAGGAAGTTAACATAAAGATATAAACAAGTAAATCTTTTAAAGAGTAAGAAATATCTTTTGTTATCTTTATCTTCTTAAGGAGATCTTTCAGAATCTTCATCTTTTGATATCTTTGACCAAATCTTCCATAATTCTCCACCAGCTTGTAAAGTTCTTTAATGACGATTCTGATCCTTTTGTTTTATTCTTTTATTTATTTTGTCTCATCAAATCAAGAATCGCAACAATCTTCCCTTATTTGATGATGACAAAACAAACAAAGTCGTGTACGAACTTCATCATAAAGCCAAAGCTTCCCCTGAAGTTGAGATCATAGATCTCCCTGAATGAAACAAAACTTCCCCTTAATTTAGATTTCCTTTGTAACCTGCTCATATCACCACACATAATAAGCTGCAAATCATATCTATGTAATCTTCTTCCCCTTTTTGGCATAATTTAATAGGGGTCTTGTGAAGATAAGTAACTTAAATCTTTACAACTACAAATCATATATCACACTACTAATCCAGCCTTCTAATGTCTCAAATTACCCTCCATGACGCATAATAAGAATAATGAATTCAAGACAGTAGAAACTTAAACTAGCAGCAGTAATAAACAACTAGCGGTAGTAATGAAACCTTTCACCTCAAGTGGTGCATGAACATAACTTGATGGTTAAACATTTTTAACAATAAGCTTCCCCTGAAACCCATATGTTAACCATCTCTTGAATCTTCAAATCTGTAGGCTCTATGTAATGATTACTGATGAAGAAAACTAAGTATAACGAACTTGATGCTGAAGTAGAATAACCCAAACTTGCGTCTTATATCTTGTACTATCCACGTGACTTCGAACTTATAAATAAATCTGTGAAATATAAGTAGATCGCAACCTCTTGACAAAAATCCTCATCTTCTATGAGACACATAACCAAAGTGATAGCAAATGTGAGCATTGAGCACCATAAGAGAAATCACACACCTTTGCTAGATTTTGACAAGTCTTCGTCACAACATTGTAAGCACGAACAAGCTATCTTTAAACGTTGCAAGCCGTTTAAGATATGATAAAACACGTACCCGTGAAACTCCGCTTCAACTTCAAATAAATGATAAATAATCGTCTCCGTAATCACATCTTCAATAAATCCCAAAAATGATAGCCATAAATCGTTTAAGAACAAACTGAAAGAAATTCAGTTCTGTCCGAGAACCAAACGTGTGCATCATCTGATATCGGATACTACTAGCAGCATAAACCATTCAATCCCGAGCAGTATTAACTACCAAAAGAAGCCTAGCAGTATTAACTTCTATACGCTAGTAGTACAAACATACGAAATAAACTTGGCAGTAGTAATACTCTTCTGGCAGCATTAATGTACAAACATGAAGCCTACCAGTAGTAACTACATAAACTACTCTAGCAGTAGAAATTGATAAATCATAAAGCAGTATTAAGTGTATAAGCAGCTTTAACTCTTGGCAGTACTAATCATAAACCAACAGTACTAACCATATATTCTTAAAAATAATCATGAAGCTACTTCTTTTTCACATATGCAAAGTTACTGCTTTCAACAACATACGAGCAGCATTAAACCCATACTACCAGGACAACCATGTCTGCTAACAACCAAGCTGCTTATATCCAATCTCCAACAGCGATCACCAAAGATCACATCATACCACACAGTAGCATCTAAACATGAAGCCCAAAACTTCAAAACCTGCTGTATATGAACACTTCACGGCATGAGTAACAAAACAAATCCAAAACCTTAACTTGCTGCTATCATGAAGCCAAACAGTAGTATTTAACAACATCACTCGCAACCAGCTGCTTCTTTGTTAAATAAAACCAGAAAATATACACCATTAGTATTAAGTGTAAGCGAGCGGCACTAAATACTGTTTGATCCCTAATGTACAAAACAATAAACCATCTGCTTACACATACGACATCATCAATCAGCTTATCATAGCAGCAGTAAACGGTTTTTAAGCGAAACAATTGCAACAGCTTATACTTCTAACGATACTTGCTGTAAAACCCTACTTCATAAACAACAAAATCATTCATAGGATTAGGGTTTCTAAAGATGCCTGTTGTTAACACAATAACCTTCAACAATCGAATCTTGTTGTAAATCACCAGCATGCAAACTACATCACATCCATAAACCTTCTATCAAGAACCTTGATTGAAACCTGTATAATGTTTCTTCATAGCATAACAGATCCAATCACGACATCCATGAGCAGTACAATCAATAGAAAAGTTTTTTTTAAGTATCCAGACGACACTTTTTAGTGTCACATAGCTGTCACGAATCCGTCACAAATTAGCATTCTTAACTCCAAACTTCAAAGCAGAAACACGACACCTTTTTCATCATAAACTCGACCATAATAACACCTTGTAAGATCCTAGATCATGAGCCACGAGGCTCTGATACCACCAGATAGGATCGTTTAGCTTGAGATGGGTTAGATCTCTATATCTAGGATTAACAATAACATTGAACATAAAATATGTATAGCGGAAATAACATAAGAACAATGATATTGTAATAAGGTTTATTCATTATCATACACTCCAAGCCCCAATTATATTTGATCAAAATATAACAGTTACAACTAATTTGTAACAGGATCAAGTTACCTTGACTTTGAGGCTACACGACCACTATAAACGTCTACATCTCTAACTCTTGAGATACACATACATTTTTCTATGTATGTCTAAAACTATGTGTCTATGATCTCTTTATATAGAGAGATCATGACTTATAAAGGAAGTTAACATAAAGATATAAACAAGTAAATCTTTTAAACAGTAAGAAATATATTTTGTTATCTTTATCTTCTTAAGGAGATCTTTCAGAATCTTCATCTTTTGATATATTTGACCAAATCTTCCATAATTCTCCACCAACTTGTAGAATTCTTTAATGACGATTCTGATCCTTTTGTTTTATTCTTTTATTTATTTTGTCTCATCAAATCAAGAATCCCAATAATTACTTTCAAGAGTCGATCTTTTAAAAGCTCATTTTGTTTGAGAGTTTCATGAAGATCACTTTCCATTGAAACAAAAACATCCATCATTTCTTTTACTTCTACTGGAAACTATTTTTGAAATATTTTGAAATACAAATGCAATTTATAAAGAATGGGTTTCACCTCACGTTAACAAAAGTTAGTTAAACGAATTTCTTCTAGACTTGTATAGAAAATGCTTTCACGTTTAGAAGATTTTTGTAACAATTCAAACAACGTTTTAAACTCATTTTCCATTTTTTTAAAATTCGTTATCAGCTTACTTGAACTTGGCATTGACGCAGGAGGTGATTTCGATGTACTTGCATTTGAAGAAGTTTCAGAAGATGTAAAAGTTTCTGAAAAATATTTTTGTTCAAGAGAAAGTTCAACTTGTGGAACAAAAGTTTCATAAAGGTTGTTCAATTTTGTATAATCGATTGATTTTATCTTTAACTCTTGAACTTTTTCATCTTTTTGAAACTCTTTTATTTTTAATCAACTCTTTTCAGCATCCTCAAGACTTTCCTCAGAATCAAACACACGCAGTTGTACATTCTCATCACGAAGTTCATAAGCACTATACAACTTAGGAATTTTGGCATTAGCTTGTGAAAGAACACAAGGACCTTTATATCCCAAACCCGACTTACGTATATTATCTCGATACGCTCTTTGTTCATTTGTAAGCGACCAAAGTGTTTCAGTTGATTTGCCCATTTTACAAATAACATTTTCAAGATCTTTGCTTTTAGCTTGCAACTGAAGAATGTCATTAAGATATTTGTCCTCACGGTGTATTAAATTCTCTTTCAAAGTATCTTGCTCTTGACTTACACTTGAAATATGACCTTTCTGATATGAAATTTGCAATTGTAAGTTATCTCGTTGTTGTTCTAAATCTCGAATTATGTCTTGATCATGAATAAATTTAGATTGTGACTCCTTTTCAAAGCGTTTTGCTTTTCGATCAACCTCAATATATTCATTAAAATAGTTAGTGTTATTTCCTTTGGTCATTTCAAAAACCTAAACCTTTCCTTATACGTTTTTAGTTCTTTAGTTAACAAATCATTTTATTCTTTAAGTTCTTTATTATTCTCATTTGTTTTCTCATGTTCATGATCATTTTCAAACAATCTATTATTTGACCATTGTATCTCATTTTGGTCCTTGTTATGAGAAGATTTGGCAATGGTAGTATCATCATTTGAACCATTCTTACTCATCTTTGCACCTTCAACATCCGTATCTATCCCTGGACTACTGCTTTTACCCTGTCGTTCAGTGACATCCAAATTATCATCTAATATTGTTCCTACATTCATCATGCTTTCCTGTTTCTTAAACTCTATTTCATTCAACCATTTCACTTTGTTACTTCTTTCTTTGACATTTTTTTCTTTTATCCGCAATTCTTCTTCATGACATGCTCTTTCATCAATCCTTTTTTAATAGAATTTAGGTAAGATGGGATTGTCTTTTTGTGACTCTCAGTATTATAGTGAGCATACTCTTGAAATTTTTGCTTTTGAAGTGCAAGGTCCGACTGATATTGGTAAGAATAAGATAAAGGAGACTTGGGATCAAAAAATGTCTCAAACTGTTTCTTAAGCACTGCCAAACATGTCTTGGAATCACACTCAAGAAGTTCGTCTTTGTCAAGTTATTTATTTAGTTGATCTCTGTTATGATCAAATATATTCTTAAAGGAATGAAACTTTTCTCCAAAGAGAAACTGAAAAGCGTATTCCTCACTCGGATGAAACCATTCTGGACGTAAACCATGAATGCATGTCTGAAAGTTATAAAAAATGTTGTCGAATTTCTTTTTCATTTCTTTCTTTATTTCAGACAGTCATTGCAATTCCTGTTCGTCTTTATCCAAATATGAAGATACCATATCTTTCGATTCCATCATTCCAATTTATCACAAACAAACCCAATTAATATTCAACACAAACCCAAAAACTTCAATCCAAATTGTCAATCACTTTCCGAAAAACTTTTTTTCAATTAAAATCGTTAACTAAAAAATTTATACTAACACGTTAACCAAAATTGTTACAACAATTCGTCCATAAAAAAATGACGCACAAATATATCCGATTGTCACGAATACAAATAAAAAGTAACTTGAGCGCATTTCTTTTAATTGGTTTTGATAAACCCAATGTTTGAGGCCCGTTTAAAAATTTGTTCAATCAAAATCCACTTAACCAACAAACCCTAACTGATATACACTATAAAATACTCACTTCACACAAATAACCCTAACCCTAATACTGATAAACACTCCTCTCACTTTTCTTTGCTTCACTCAGTCACAACACTTTTCTTATTAACTTTTGATATCACAAAGCCACACAACTCTTAAATCATGTCTTGATATCTCAAACTTTAATTCATGAAAACCTTTCTTGATATCTCGTTTTATATACAAGGCGACCACAAGAACTCATCAAGGTAGGGTTCGTTCTTCTTGTTGTATGTTCCTTTTCATTGTTTTTTTCTTTAAACCGAAACAAAAAGAGATCTTGAGCAGTTTTGTTCTTGATCTTCCTAGATGTGTTTCGAAAATTAACAAAGAAGTCAAAACTTCAAAAAGCAGTTCTTGTTTATGTTTATGTTTTTCTTCTTTTTTTTCCGTTATGAATCGAAACAAAGGGTAAGATGTGAACACTTGTTGTTCTTGTTTTATCTTTTTTGTTATTCGAAAAGTAAATGAACTCAGTCTTCAAAAAGATCTATGATGAGAAGGTTCGTTTGTGTTGAAAATCTTTTAGATTTTTAAATCTCACAAGAGATACGAAACAAACCAAGCTGAGATCAAACTTAATGTATTTTCGTTGTTATTTGACTGTAGAGATGGGAGTAGGTTAGACTTTGGATTTGTTGAATGTTGATTGGTGACTGATGTTATGATGTAGATCTAGCTTTGGATTTTGTTTTTGAGGTTATGATGTAGATCTGTGAAGAGGTCACTCTTTTGTGTGTTTTGATCTTTAACATATTTGAAATAAGCACAAAAAGAAACAAGTCTGAGATCTATAGTCTTTGTCGAAATTGTATGTCGAAAATGGATGTTGAAAATGATAGTGATCTTGTTTTGCCAAAAATGAATCTTAGTTTTTTGTGTTTGGTTTAAGTAAGATTAGATCTTTGTTTGGTTTTGTTTTTGTTCTTGCTGTTTTGTTCTTTCTGTCCAAAATGTATGTCGAGTCTTTTCCGAATTTGAGTTGTCAAAAATTAATCTTTGTTGAAAATGAGTCTTGTTGTTTTTGTTCTTTGTCGAAATTAGATCGATCTTTGTTTGGATCTGTGAAGATTAACTCTTATTGTGTGATTTGGATTTGTTAAAGGTCAATAACTGATACGCACACAAAAGTTATCTAAGATATGTCTAAGGTTTCTTTTCTTACTTCTTTGATTAAAATTTTCAAGACAAACACAGATCTAGATCAGAATTAGTCCCAAAACGCGTTTTTCAAAAACGTGTTGTTTGAAAACGCGTCTTTGATTGTTGACAAAAAGTCAATACCGAATTTGAACTTTGACCAAAAGTCAAATCTCTATAAAAAACAGTTATAGTTCTAAATTTGACCAGTCAAACTTCCGAAAATAATTATTGTAACAACTTTTCCGAATTTGACTTAAAAACTGTTTTTATCAAAAATAAGCACAATAACCATGAATAAGCAAATTTTGTACTACTGTTGCCACAAATCTTACAATAAAACCGTAAGCAATAAATTTCGGTTGCATAAAACACAACCGAAATTAGCACAATAAGCACAAAATTACTCAAATAAGCAGTTATGCAGAAAAAATCAAAATAAGCATAATTAAGCACAGTTTTAAGCAGATTTGACTTTTTGACCAGAAAATAAGATGATAAGCACTAATTAAGCAGTTTCGAGCAAATAAGCACTCGAAATCAGAATAAGCAAACGAATTAATGAAATAAGAAATCGAAATAAGCAAATTCGAACCGAAAAAGCTCAAAATAAGCTTGAATAAACGGACTGAATAAGCTGTCATAATAAGCAGTCCGAATAAGCTCACGAAAAACACACTAAATCGCTCCTTGGCTCTGGTACCACTTGTTAGGTCTTTATTTTTGGATCAATTAGCAATAGAGTGTGTGTTTAGGTGTTGTGTTTGTGCTTATAAAAATTAGAGAGAGAAAGAGAATTATAGAAATTCGAGAGAGAAAGAGGGAGGATGAGGATTAGATAAAATAAGGAGGATTGGATTAAAAGATACACCTCACTAATGGGGTGGGGGTGGGGTATTTATACCCAAATACGTCTTTATTTTTCGTTGCGGAGTCATGTTAGCAAGTAGAGGTGTGTGTTTGAGTGTTGTGTTTGTGTACTTACTTGGAAATTCGAGAGAAAGAGAATTATAGAGACAATTAGATGAGGATAAGATGTGGAGGTAGAGTGGAGGTATGTTGGGATTTAGATAAATTTTGATATAGCGCCTCTAGGCAGTGAATTTTTTCCCCCTTTAAAGCGCCAATAGAAGAGACTAGCGTGATGTGGATTTAGAGTGTGAAAAAGATACAGACGCGCTACTGGAATGGGTGGGGGGGTGGGATTGGATGGGTTATTTATACAGCCAAATAGCAAGAACTGCCGGCTCTAGCTCTTGTTTTCTTTTAGGGAGAACTGTTGGGCTATTTTGTATTCTTTTGGGTGTACTCGTGAGATCTGGTGCGTTTGTATTTTTGTTCAGCACTGGTGCCTTATTGTCACCGTGTGTCCGTGATAATAAGCGAGACTCAAGATATTATTTCGCTACTAGTTTATTACAAAGGACATTTCGTGTGGGGGTGGGGTATTTATACCCAAATACAAGAATGCGCTCCTAGCTCTTGTCTTTTAGACTTTGGCTATTTATCCTGGTCTCGTGATTTTATTTTAGTCACGAACCTTTCACCTAACCTATTACACAATATTATTTCTCTAATTATTACAAGACTCGATCTCAATAAGATCGTCACTTTTTCTTTCCTAACATCCCTCTTTAGATATCACTCTATCCTTGTCACCAATTACTCCTCTTGATCACATCCTTGATACCCCTTTACCACCTTTACCACAACCACCACCTCAACTACCTCTCATGGGTCATCCACTTTACTTCAACATGTTTGACTATCATGGGGTAAATTATCTTTGTTGTTTTCATAACCAAAATCTCATTTTTTTCTCTTTGGGATGAGATGAACTTAATATTTGATCACCTTGAGTATCTTCTTACCTCCTCCATTGCCTCACCTTCTCCACCTCATCCTTAAAACATCTTTAATGCTTCTAAATAATATTCCACCCTACCTTTTGCTTAAAGTCATTTCTATGAATCAATAATCATCTAGGGCTTATGAAGTATTTAGTAGTTTATTTAACTTTGGTTCTCATGCAATCTATTATGTGTGGGTTATTTTTATTATTTCTAGTATTGTAAGCAATCTATGCTTTATTGTATGCATTTGTTATCTATGAATGAATTTATCTTATTAGTAAATTGTATAAATTAGTTAGTTGGCTATTTCTTCTCCATGTGGCCAAACATATATATTTGTCGAGATACTGCTACTTGTTAGAAATGTTTCTTGCACTTGTATTTCTAACTCGGTTTTGTAGCAAAATCCTTTAAGCTCAATCCCTTGGTGCCTCAAACGAGGGGGAGCATACATCAAGGTAGAGTCTTTGTTGGAAATCATTATCTAAATAACCTAATATTACATTAATATTAAATGAGCTACGCAACGGATATAGATCACATATAGCATATATAATTAATCATAAAAAACATAAACAAGTAAACATACCTTTAGCAACCAAGCTAGTGACGAATCGAAGACACTTCGAGTACACGCATGTGTGTAATAACGTGCGAACCAAACACTGCTTCTAGTTACTAAAATAAATAACCTCTACGTGTATCCACACTACACGTCAAATGATATCACCTGGATGCTAGTTCTTGACCAACGAATAATTGAACACAAGAAAAATCAAAACGAAAAAACCCTAAAGGGTTGTTTTTTTGTTTGACCAAGAGAGGGGAAAGAGAAGAGATGATTGTGTAAATTATGAGCTCTAGGATCCTCCTTATATACTAGGTGAATTTAGGGTTTACCTAAAATACATATCTTGGAGGAAAAGATAGCTCAAAACCCAATCCCACCCCTCCTTGGGCTTTAGGCCAGTCGAACCAAGGGAAAACACCCTTTGGTGTTGACTTTTTGACTTTTTCTTTATTTATGGTTAATTACATTTAATTAGCCATTAATTAAAAGCCTTATTTGTTAATTATTCATAACGAACTAATTAACGACCGTTAGTGTTCTTTCGTTAAATCATATATTAATATAAATAATAAATATACAAATATATTATTATAAACACTAATAGAATGATATCTAAGTGTAAACGTGTGTGACCGTGTAGGCCCACGTATTTCCAACTGTATAAATATCCGTATTACATGAGCACAAACCAATAGCTCCCACTTGCGAATGTCTTTGTCATATAATATAACATACTAACATTGACGAATAGTCTAGCAACATCATCAATGCTCCCAGAAATACCTGAGTATGCAATTTTGGTAAACAAATAGGCATTTAATGGTTTTAGTCAATCCTATCCTTTTGTTTCAGATACAATGTTAAATATGGATAAGGATCAATAGTCATTACATAGTTTAACAATTTTGTTTCTCGCATCTGTATTGATTCAGATCATCAAATGTAAAAAGAATTATCTTAACTACACTTAAGGCACGGCCCCATGCAAATATTTGATCAACCCAACGAGGGGCCCAGTAAGTATCTTACTCCCACACACATGGAGGAACAAATCTTATTTTGGCTACAAGTGTCCGTCATGTACTTCAAAACATTTCTGAAAATAGCCCTTATGACAACCTTTTAACAGCGTAGTGGTAGACTATAATCAAGAAATGTTATCCATACATGCAAACCCCGCTTGCATCTAAAGTCTAAAGATAAACATGACTTTCACCATGTGTGTAATGCACCCAATGACGCCGATCCATAAAGTGATTAACACAGGTGGGTATTCAATATTCAACCACATTAAATAACATGTGAAGTTGGCAGAATCATCTTTATATATTCTCTAGAATACAACCAAACACTCACTTTTACCTTATCTTAATGATATTCGTCAAAAATCCCTCAATAATATATATATATATATATATATATATATATATATATAAATCTAAAATATAAATATATATATTATATAATTAACATATACATAGCAAAAGTATCATACAAATTATTCTTAAAAAGAATAATAAGTAATCAACAAAGGGTATCGGTTCTCCTCGTGAGAGGTGAATGGAAATCTAACTACGTTTCATGTTGTAAATCGCGAGCTGACTGTCATTTAAGTTTTGAGGTTTTGGGTTTTTTTAAATCTAATAACGCAGAAGGTAAAACATATAAAGGCATGCTAACCTAAAAAAATACAAGTCAATTTTAAAAACCTAAACGACATTTAAAACACTTAAACGATTATTAACAACTAACGGACTAACGAAAAAATTAACAAAATAAACTCTGAAAAAACTAAAAATATGTGCAAATTTCTAAACTAAAAAGCATTAATCTATTATTTAAAAAACACGAAAAAAATATTTTTTTTGAATTTTTTTTAAACTATTTAAAACTATTTTTTAAACTAAATAATACTGAAAATTAAATTAAAAATACTAAACTTAATCCTAAAAATTTAAGAAAAATTTAAAAATAACTTTAAAGCTAAAAAGGAGGTTTCAAAGATAAAAGACTCAAAATATAAAAAACAAAGAAGCTGTGAAAAATAAAAAAAAACTAAATAAGCTAATATCTTAAACAAGTATAACATTTAAAAGGTGCAAAGCTATAAATGAAAAAGACCCAAGGGCAGTGGTAAGGCGTGTGTGTTGTGTGAGGGAGGTCACAGGTTCGAGTCCTGTGATAGTCCCTTTTTGAAAAACATTTTTTTTATTTTCTTTTTGAAAAAGCTAAAGAATAAGCAAAAATAAGCAAACTTAACACAAAGGACTTTTTTGTCAGATCTTGATTAATTAAGCTAAGAACAATCTCAACTAAAAGTGGACAGTTTGGTTTTCTTTAAGTTTTATAAATAAATCTAAAACATGTTTAAAAGCTTTTAGACTCAATAAGCAACTAGAAACCTAATAAGCTAAAAACAGACCTACTCCTAAACCTAATAAGCTTTAAGGACTAGAAATAAGCAAAGAAAATAAGCTGAAATACTCTAAAAAACTTTAAGACATCAGACTAAAAAAAGAACTTAAAGGACTTTAGACAGGTTTTAAGCTAAAAATTTACCAATATAAGCACTAAGAATAACTTAAAACCAAAAACAGATTAAGCAACTAAACTCAATAAACTAATTAAGTTAATTCAAACAAAACATAAAGAAATAAGCTAGAAAAGGGTAAATGACAATGTCAGATTATACTAGTATCTTTTTAGCCTTTTTGAAATGAAATGACACTTTGCAGCTTAATTATAAGACTCAATCAGCAAAATGAAAAGCTAAAAGCTTAAAACAGATAAAAACCTTGACTAAATAAGTAAATCTAAACTGGAATTAAGCTTAATAAAATACTAAATAAGCTAAAAACTTTAATTGCAAACTTGACCTTTTAACTTGACTCTTGCATAAAGACTAATTGCATCCTAAGTTTTAAAGCTCGAAATTGGTTTTGACATATTAAGAGCTTGAAACAGATTTAGACTAGACTACAATAAGCTGAATTAAAGCAAAATTAACCAAAGTAAAACTAGATTCTAACCACATTAGATCTGCAATAGAGACTCCAAAAACAAACCAAAACGTACTAACTTGATTGTTTTAGCTAACTCTTAAACGGACTATTTCAAAAGTTTTATAAACTCAAAACATGTAAAGAATTCCATGCTAATAAAACTCATTTAGGATGGGGGGTGGGTAGGAGGGGGGCTCATAATAACAATATCTCCAATAGGACTACTAAGAAATTTATCAAAACATTTAAACACTTATTAGACTAGCTGAACTTTGAGATTTGGATAAAAGTCTAATACAAAACTTCACATTAACTATTTGAGCTTATAAAAACTGATATTTGAACCCTAATATAAGCTTATTACTCCATATTTGAGACCAAAATAGCCTGCATACCAATTTTCTAGCTTATAACTGCTTACCCCAAACACACCCTTAAAACATTTGAAAACCTTTATTTTTAGCTAAAACAGACTTAATTAAGCTATTAATATTAAAAAGAGATTATAAACTATGATTATAAATGACAATTAAGCATAAATCAAAGAGAATTAAGCACTATTCTATAAGCTATACTAATAAGCTATTCTAAACTGAAACTAAGCAGATTCTATACAAACTTAAACTAAGCTATTTTAAACTTAAAACTAGAACTAAAAGCTACATTAGATAGATTAAGCAATAACAAGCAGAAATTAAGCACTAATAAGCAGATTAATAAGTTGAATAAGTAAAAATGCTAAAGTAGAAAAAGTAAATGTACATTTATCCTTTGCTCTAAACAAGGACTACTAGTGCTCTTAAGAGCTTATCTACAAGCTCCAGCTTATTAAAAACAAGCTGGTAAGACCTTATAAGCCCATACAATTCTGTCTTATCTTCCACAATTATCTTAAACTTACTTTGAGGTGACTTAACGTAAAATGCTTATTCAGTTTAAGCTTTAGAAAGCTTAATTGAATAAGAGCTAGCTTAAAGAGTAAAGGAGAGCTTATTGAGCTTATTTAGTTATTTCCAAACACATATCAAAAGACTTTGCATAAAACTTAAACACTGAATTTAAAACACAATATAAAAGTAAACTTGATTTTCATTAATGAAAGAGAGATTACAAGATTTAAAAGGAAATTACATTAAGAAAATTATAATAAGCTGGAAAATAAGCTAAATTACACTACTCCTACTCCTATACTAGATGTCCTTCTCTGTGTGATCTTTTCTCTATTTATAGTGAGGAGGTGAATCTTCTAGGCCATCAGGAGCGTCTCCACCTTCTAATCTTGACCCTTCAATCTCAATCCATCATTTTAGTACCCTTGGATTACTTCCATGCCCTATCCACCAATAGGAGGGCTCAAGATAGCCAATGTAGCTTTATGAGTGTCAGATGTTCAGGGATAGTCTTCTAGAAGCATTCGTGTATGTGGAGAGTGGAAGGCTTTTACCCTGTGCTTTAATTGCTCTGTGTAAAGAATGGGAGGGAAAGGGATGATTGCACAGTAACTTTGACCCTGTGTTGAGGTGTGTTGACTTAGGATCCGGGTTTGATGAGTTGGGCTTTTTATAACATTTTGGGCTTTGGACAGGAAATGGATTAGGATTTGAATTTGTTATAAGTAAATTTAGGGCTTAAGATTTAGGCTTAGGTTTATAAAAATACAATGTTAATGGGCTAACCCGGCCCAATAAAATAGGTACGGGTTGGCCCATTAAGGATGTATACGCCTTTGGTTTCGATTTCTCACGCTCTTTCCATTCCCGTGCTTGGTTTTGTCCGTTTTGCTTTATTTTTGTCCCTTTATTGAATATCCGTTACCTGCAAGACACAATTCACAATACAAACAAATACACTGCATTTTTATGTCATTATTGATCATTATCGGTCTTTTTAGCATTATATTAAGAAATAAAAGATACGTGTTTAAGCACATATCACTTAACAATACTCCCATATTGTTAACTGGTAATGGACATAGCTTTAGAATACTACAAGTCATTCATGGATATAAACATGCAAATATAGGACATAATTATTATGAAATGAAAACAATATACCACGTAAATTAATTCATTTATTAAAATAATAATTGTTTAACATCCCATTATCCAAATACTAACTAATACATCAAGTGAAGTCTGATTCCTCCTTTTCAACACCCCGTTATGTTGTGGTGTATAAGGTGGAGTAAGTTGGGATACAATAACACAACTTCTTATGTGATTAACAAACTCATGACTCAGGTATTCGCCTCCTCGATCGGATCGAATTGCCTTTATCTTTTTACCAAGTTGATTTTCAACTTCATTCTGAAAGACCTTAAATGTTTCAAACACCTCATGTTTATGTTTCATTAAGTAAACATAACCATAACGGCTAAAATCATCTGTACAGGTGATGAAGTAACTAGCACCCTCTCTTGACACAGTTCAAAAAGGGCCGCATGCATCAGTGTGTATAAGTCCTAATAGATCCTTAGCTCTTTCCACTTGATGTGGAAAAGGCATTACCGGCGCCATCTTCTCAGATATAAAGACTTGCATTTTTTAATGTTATTCATCGGAGTGGTATTTGCAAGAATCCATCACACTGAATCCTTTGTCCCATGACGTTTCTTGTTTAAATGACCAAATGAAAATGCTATAGAATAAGAAGAGTCAAGCGCATGATTTGCTCTTTGTTGGCTACCATTAAATACATAGAAACTATCATTTAGAATAAAGAATATGCATATCTATTTCATAAAGACCATCACGTAGAAATGCATTTAAAATAAAACACATTGATCTTTAGAAAACAGAAATCCCATAATTCGTAAATTTATGAATATACCCGTTCTTAACCAAGAAACGGGAAAATTAAAACAAACGCCCCTAGTAACATAAGTGCCAAAAATGGGCAGATATATTAATAAAAATATTAAATTCACTAGGAAGAATAATCAAAACTTCTAATTAGCTTCAACGCTGCACGCATTCCATTTCCCATGTAACAGACTTAAAAGGCTCGCAAAGTTTCAATTCCTGCTTTTTTTCAAGACCATTCAGGTATTACAGATATGAGTACCACAACCCGTATCATATACCCAAGTCTTATTAGGAAAAGAATAGAGTTCTATAGTGAAGATACCTGAAGTACTAGCCACGCTAGCATTCTTCCTCTTCTTTAACTCAGCTTGGTAGGACGGACAATTTCTCCTCTAATAACCCACCTCCTTGTAGTGATGGCAGACATAGTCCTTTGTTGGATTATCTCTCTTAGGCGGCGGTAGGATCTTGGGCTTGGGATCATAAGCAAGGTTATTCTTTCCCTTGTCCTTGCCCTTATGCCCCCCCCCCCCCTCCCCCCCCCCCGCCCCCCCCACCAGATGTAATTTCTTGCCTTTTGGATCCTTACCCTCGGCGTTTAGCTAACACAGCGGGGAGTTACAGCCTTCTTCAGAATACCTTTCTCATAGAGTTTCAACATAGCATGCAATTCAGCTATCGTCTTCCCCATGCTATGCATGTTATAGTTCTGAACGGACTGATCATAGTCCTTGTTGAGAGAATTCAAAAAAAGACTCACACCAAGTTTATATGGCATAGCAAGCCTATAGCTTTCTAGTGTTGTCCAAGTAGCTCTTTCATCATCAGAATAGGAGCTTACAGACGACCGTACCCTCTTGTTTTACAAGCGTGAAATGCCTTTGAACTATTTCAAACTATTTCTTGTTTAGCCCTCTCTTCGAACACAGTTTTCAGTTCTTGTTCAGCATGTCATAATGCTCTTTTATGTGCTCCAAACACCTTTTTAGGTCCTGGAGGCATACTTACAGCAATAATACATGCAACCTCTTGCTCAAAATTTACATGTCTCTAGTAACTTGTCAATAAGTGTTAGGTTAGGCAGTTCAGGATCAGGAGCGGGTCAGTAGGCTGTTCCCCACAAACTTTATCTTTTTCTCATCCTGATAACAATCCTTTAATATTGCAAAACTAGTTTGTGAAATTTGGAACCAGTAAGTTTAATTTCACTAGGAGAATCGACCTAATCGTATTAAATGTTGTTTTGGCAGCGAAGCACCCATCTAAAAAATAATCAAAGTACAGAAAAATTAACTACTCCCAGTTAAAAAAATAAACAATTAATTTTATCAAGAGTCTAAGATCCAACTTGACATTCTATCATTAATGCAGTTGATCTACTAGAAATGGTAAACTCAAAAGGTAATCAGTGTATGATAATTGCCAGTATGTGCAACTCTTAGCCTTTATGGGGAACAATGCATTATAATTCGGAATCACAATGTCAAGTAGCATGTTCACCCCTATCGTATGCCTCGGGTCGAAGTTCTAAACAACCATACACGCTATACAAGTTGTCCAATACCAATCAGTAATTTATAGTCTCAGGTCTGACCATATAAAAAAGATTGTTATATTACCTTGTTTGCAATTTACCCAAAACTGTTTTAAGTAAAAATACAACTCAAGTGATTTCAAAACTGATGGCAAATGACTCAATTTTAGGGTAAGAATTTGATAAAAAATACTGTTACCAAAAAATTTGTAGTATAAGAAAGCATGCATACAACTCTTATAAACAACTATTATATTATAAAAATATTCTATTTTCATTACAAACTTTTCTAGAATAACAAATCCCTATATTTTATAAATCACATGCCATTTATAAAATTAGGGTTGCCATGTTTACAACATTTTCAAGTATAAGTGATCTTACTACGGATAAGGTTAATTCCCCACGGGAAATAATCGAACCCTAGTAATGACTACGACATACTTCAAATATTTTTAAAACCGTTTATGTAAAATTTATGTAATTCTCATTGATTTCGATCGCGGGTTCCCTTGAGGATACCACTAAATCCACTGCTTATAGAAACGTTTTCCAAGAAATACAAAATTTATTTACTTACATAGTACATGATTAGGCAAAGTGTACGTATCAATATACACACAATAAGCATTTTAATCATGTACTTTTAGTCCATATTAATATTTTTTGCATAATTATAATAAAAACACGCCACTATATAAAACGATGGCAAAACATATTTACCAAATTTAGATCATACTAAACAAGAAACATATACCAATTAAAGCAATAATACAACAAAGGTCTTCCCAAAATTTTGCAATTATCAAATAAAAACACGTAATATTCTCATGCGTATAAATCATGTAAAAATATGTCCATATTTTATTTTCAAATTTATGTGACCAATTAGGGCAAATATTATTTCACTAAATATTTTCCTAAAATATTTTTCACATAAAACCAAGAAAATAACACATATTTAGGCGACATTTTTTACATGTTATTTACAATTTTTATGTAATTACAATGCTATATGAGATGGCTCGTGATGCCACTGTTGTGAATCGTTATCTAAATAACCTAATATTACATTAATATTAAACGAGCTACGCAGCAGATATAGATTACATATAGCATATATAATTAATCATAAAAAACATAAACAAGTAAACATACCTTTAGCAACCAAGCTAGTGACGAATCGAAGACACTTCGAGTACACGCACGTGTGTAATAACGTGCAAACCAAACACTACTTCTAGTTACTAAAATAAATAACCTCTACGTGTATCCACACTACACGTCAAACGATATCACCCGAATGCTAGTTCTTGACCAACGAACAATTGAACACAAGAAGAAACGAAACGGAAAAACCCTAAAGGGTTGTTTTTTTGTTCGACCAAGAGAGGGGAAAGAGAAGAGAGGATTGTGTAAATTATGAGCTCTAGGATCCTCCTTATATACTAGGTAAATTTAGGGTTAACCTAAAATACATATCTTGGAGGAAAAGATAGCTCAAAACTCAATCCCCACCCCTCCTTGGACTTTAGGCCAGTCGAACCAAGGGAAAACACCCCTTGGTGTTGACTTTTTGACTTTTCCTTTATTTATGGTTAATTACATTTAATTACCCATTAATTAAAAAGCATTATTTGTTAATTATTCATAACGAAAAAATGAACTAATTAACGACCGTTAGTGTTCTTTCGTTATATCATATATTAGTATAAATAATAAATATACAAATATATTATTATAAACATTAATAGAATGATATCTAAGTGTAAACGTGTGTGACCCTGTAGGCCTACGTATTTCCAGCCGTATAAATATCCGTATGACATGAGCACAAACCAACAGTCTTGGCATCGTCAATTTCTTTCTCTCTATATCTCGACGATTAACCTTTTTGGATTCGACAAAAAGGGGGAGAAATGGATTAAAACGCATTAATAACTTGTAAACTTTTTTTAATACAAAATGAGTTTATATTTTGTCATCATCAAAAATAGAGAGATTGTTAATATAAATAATGCCTAAAAACGTTATTTATATTTTTTTGACTCTTTTACGTTTTGAAGATGACAAAATGCAAAAACATTCACGATAAAAATAAACTTTTACATGTTATTAATCGTAAATTCCCATTTCGACGTAAATCACTATATGTGTGAATAAACAAATCATTAAACATGATTAGTAATCAAGAAAATAATTTTTCTTCTTAACCATCACGTTTCTACAAAAATATTTTTATAAAATTGAAAATATACAAAATAGTTTTATTAATAAAATAATGTTTTATATAAAAACAAAAGTTTGAAATTCAGTTCCCCCCCCCCCCCCAAACAGAAAAAAACATACCAAGATCAACCTTCCTCACAAAAAGATAAAAATTGGAGCGTCAGTCTAGTGGCGGCTCCCTTAGTGGCTAGACGGCCCCCATATATATCTGGGACCGCCAGGACTGCCACCAGGAAACGTTGGATTTTCCTGTCTATAAATACTGCACTCCTTCTTATAGAAAAACAGACCTCTTTGCACAGATTTTTCACATTCCTCTCTCTCACTAAAACCTTCTTTCTCTCTCTAAATCTCTTGACACTAACATAGTTTAATCTTGTTTCAAGTTATCAAATCTCATTTTCTACCTTCTTCCTTCTTCTATCAAGTGCAAGAGAAGAACACTCGTATTCGCTAAGAAACGAAGTGTTATAGATTAGTGATTTCTATTCTCTTCTTCTAAGATCCAAACCTCTATTATTATTATCTTTTGTGATTGTGTAAGATCAGATAGTGTATAAATCCGATAGTGTAGATCTTGTGATTGGTTAGTGTTGGTGAAGTTGTAGATTGGTTCTAGCTAAGATTAGGACTCGACATTTAGCTTAGTGTCGGAAAATAACGTAAGCGATGTGTAAACGGTTTTATCCGCGTAAAGGGAGCTTGTTGACATAGTAAACTCGAGTCGGATACTCAAGGAGTGGAGTAGGGCGAAGAGAAGCTTCGTAGTCGAACCACTATAAATCTTGGTGTCTTTGTTTGATCGTTCTTTACCTTATCTCTTTATATTGTTTATGTTTGTCATTTATTATTTGTATTGTTCTTACGAGTAGATAGTTATCTTGATTGGTTCATATTGTTGATTGATTGAACATATACTCAAATCTAACAATTTTAGAAGTAAAATTTTAAAACGCCAATTAACCTGTAAACTATTCAACCCTCCCTTCTAGTTTCCGCACATGCTTTTCAAATTAATTAGCGATTATGGAGCTGAAGAAGGCAGATGAAAGAATGCCGAAGTTAGCCAACAATCAAAAGGTCTGTTATAATTTTTTCCTTGATTGTTTGATATGTTCTTTCTTGTTTTTTTATACTTTAGGTTAAGCCATATTGGAATGGTGTGTGATAGAGTTGCTAAATTAAGTTTGGTGCAATGTTTTGATGTCTCATATTTGAAGCTTCATATGTCTATATAATATTTGATTTTTAAGCCGTGTATAAGTGAGCTAAAAACTTTTGGTATCTCAAGTGTCGCATGATTTTGTTGGCCGTATAAGTAATAGTTATTGTTACTAAGTCGGTATGTGCCATTTATTAAACCAAAAGCTGATTTGTGATTTAAAAACGGTTTATATTCTATGACCTTTATTAATGTCATATTTTTTTTGCTGGTGTTTATTGTGAGTGTGCTTATATTTTAAGCGTATGAGATTAGGGATGGGATGTATTGTGTGTGATGTTTGAATTTACTGCTATGTTTTTTATGTGGTTTGGTTAAATTCTTGCAGGCTGACGCCATGATTTATGCTCCATCAAGCTTTATGTATAAATTGTAGAAAACTAGAAGGGGGATGAATAGTTTACCGCTTTTTAATTTAATGTTAATGTTAATGTTTGTTAATAAAAACTTAGATTCGACTTTATGTGAATTCAACACTTGCACAATATAAACAATATACTTATCTAAACAATTAATAGGATGATATAAGCAAATAAGGTAAGACAAGAGATAGAGTAAGAACAATCAAACCACAACGCGAGGATTTATAGTGGTTCGGTAACGAAGCACCTATTCGCCCTAATCCACTCCCCGAGCACTAAACTCAAGAGTTTTCTTCATTATATCAACAAACTCCCTTATGGCGGAGAAAACCGTACACAACTTTCGCTTATATCAATTTCTGACACTAAGCTAGATGTCGAGTTCTAATCTTAGCTAGAACCAATCTATCACGACTTCACAACTTCTTCACTACTTTCACGACTTCACAACACAACTTCACAACTACACAACTTCTTCACACCTTAGTTATCTTCACACCACTACTTCACTACTTCACTTCTACTTTCACACCTAACTATCACAACTTGGATGAATCACTAGATTCAACTATACTTACAATAATCACAAAGATTTATCTACTACACAACTTTACAAGATTTACAAATGATTTACAAATTGTGATATGGATGCAACAAGATTGCAATACACACTTGAGGTGTAATACTTCTTCACTTGATGATGGAAGTATTCTTTTCTTGCACTTGAGGAATTGAGCTTGAATCATATGGAAACAAAGCTTTATGATTAGATGATCAAAGGGTTTTAATGAGATGTGTGGGCTGTTTTAGAACAGAAAGAATGAGTGCAAAAGGTGAGAAAATAGTGGGGAAAAGTCCAGTATTTATAGGACAAACTGGAGGAGCGTCTACCTATGGGCGGTCCCCTTAAATAGGTGGGCGGTCCCCTTAAAATTAAGGGGGCCGCCCGTGTATTTAAGGGGGCCGCCCTAGACTAGGGGCTCCCCAGTTTATCTTTTGTGTAGGGGGAATTTTCTAGAACTTTTCTAGCCGTTTTAGGTCCGAAAATTTGAATTTTAAAATGTTTATTTTGAATAAAACATTTCTTTTAATTGTAGAAAATATTTTGTAATGTTTATAAAAATGTTTACAACATTTTATAAAAGTGTGAGGTTGAATAAAAATTTCCTTTGATCATAAAATGCATTAAGCATTTATTTATTCATACCTTTAAGTGATATAATTTTTGAATTAAAATTTACTACTAATTACTTGTTTACGTTTAATTTTACATTGAACGTTTTTATATTTTGTGATTATCAAAACGTAAACATGTGAAAAATATTAATAATGTTTTTAGGCATTATTTCGATCAACATAAACAATTGGCGATTATGGAGCAGAAGAAGGGAGATGAAAGAATGCTAAAGTTAGCCAACGATCAGAAGGTCTGTTATACTCTTTTACTTGATTATTTGATATGTTCTTTCTTGCTACGTTTATATTTTAGGTCCAGTCATATTGGAATGGTATATGATTGAAGTGCATACGCATATTTATTATTAGTTTATCTAAGAGTAGCCGGTATATATATATCTATATATAATATATATATTATATGATAAACTATATAAACATACATAAAATAAGGGATGGGTTCATGAGAAACTTAATTTCGTGAAAACCTAAAAAAACCAAAACAAATGCCCCTAAAAAAAAAAACCAAACAGATGCCCTTAATTTTCAGGCTAAAAATATTTTTTTTTAGGCAAATATGGCCTGCAGATTTACTCCTCTGTAAAAAAACCAAAAAAACCCAAACAGATTCCTAAAAAACTAAACAGATGCCCTAAAAAATCTTTTGTATAGCCTAAAAAAATTAGGGCATCTGTTTGGGTTTTGAGTTTTTTATAGACATTATATCGAGGCCATATTTGTCTGAAAAACCAATTTTTAGTCTGAAAAAATTAGGGCATCTGTTTGGTTTTTTTAGAGCATTTGTTTGGTTTTCTGAGTTTTCTGGGTTTTCTAGCAAAATATGGTTTTCCCTAGAACCCATCCCTATATATATATATATATATATATATATATATATATGTGCGTGTGTGTGTGTGTGTGTGTGTGTTCTTTCATGTATGCAGTAGAACGTAACACCGACTGCAAACTCGAGACAATACTTATATAAACTTGAGATGATACTTGTATACTCGGTGTTTGTGTTTATTGTTGATTAGCATTTGGTTGTTACTTTTTTCTAATTTCTTATGTGGTTATGTTTGTTGGTTTTATGTTCTTTGAATAATTTGTGTTGTGCTATGTGTTTCGTTAGTTTTATATACTACGTATAACTCATGGTTATAGTCTGTTCTTATACCTGAATTCATTATTTTCTTGGTGGATCTGTATTTGTCTTAGTTTAAGCTTTATAGTAGGTATTTCAAAATAATTTTTTTAACGTTGATATCTCCTGGACTTTGTTTGTGTTAGTTTAAATTTTATGATAACCATGATGTGTATTTTTTGGGTATTTATTGTTACCGTATTTTGGTGTCTCATATTTGAAGCTTCGTGGATGTAACTTCTGACTTTATAAAAAATGTGTAAGGTGAGCTGAGTACTTTTGCTTTCTTAGTTTTTGCATGATTTCATAGGCTACCATTTACCTAAAAAAATGATTTCATAGGCTACATATAAGTTATGGTGGTTGATTACGCGATTCTGTTGGCTCGGTGAAGTTTTCGAAACCTTCAAGGCTTATCAACGTGGAGTAGAAGATAAAGTTGGAAAGACGATTAAAGCATTGCGATTGGATCATGGTGGTGGATACATTAGTCAAGAGCTTCTGGATCATCTTGTGATTGTTGATTATCTCCTAAATCCCTACGCCACCTCTATAACGCACAAAAAATTGGTGTATCTAAAGAGGAGAAACAAACACTATTAGATATGATTCTATCTAGGAATAATGTGAGTAACTTTGCCCGTTGACCTTCGATGAATCTCTTAGAGTGTTTTCGGATAACACATTCTCAATATAGTTCTAACAATTATGGTGAATAAGACACCATATGAGTTATGGCATCTGAAGAGTCCCACATTGTCTTATCTAAATGTATGGGGATGTTAAGCTTTAGACGTGATACTCCCAAAAAGCTTGAATCCCGATCCATTAGATATATATTTGTGTGTGAAAAGAATAGAGAGAGAACAAAACTCAAGAGAGAGGGAGAGAAAAGTGATCGTGTTATAAGAAGAGTCTGGAATAAATCGGCTTTTATACTGCAACGTCTTTGGCATCTTGACACTTTCAGCCCCTCCGAGCTTTCCAGATTGCAACTTAAACCAAATCTTTCAACATTCTTTCATTTCCTAACACAATAAGACCTTGTAGAATAAGATGTTTTCACAATGAGACTTTTTAACATGTAATGTGGTTTGGCATTTCAACATTTTCCATTGAAGCTCATCGCATTCCCATTATATTGTGCATTTGGAGTAACTACAGTTAGTTAGACTTGAGTTAAATAATAAACTTAGAAACATACAAGATACAACAAGCAAAATTTATGCTTGTGTGGTTTTCAAATGAGATTCTCCATTTAACCGTTATCCTAAAAAACATTTACACAACTAAAAGGTGTAGTAAATGAGATAGAAAACATACCTAATTGACTAAACAAACCGGGAAGAATGTGTTGAATGCAGTATGGCCACCAAATTAATGCACTACATGTTTGTTGAGCTTGTCCTTCTGGCCAAAATATTTTTGGTGATTTTGTTTGTGGACCTCTTCAACTTCGTGCATCTTTTACCATCTATGCAATTTTTTATCAATACTTTTAATCGGTAGAACGATGAAACACTAAACTTTATCAAGCATCAAATATTTAAAGAGCACATATGATAAAATCCTAACGGACTCGAAACGCACAACCGGGCTTGGGCCAAGTAACCTAATATCGTGATTATTGTCTAATATTAATACGCGTGTAGGCCTATAAATTCGGTTGGATGTTGGGTATAATTTGGTTTTTGAACCAAAACTAAACATTTTTTGAATTTTAGACCAAAAGTGAAAAACGCACCAAACCACCAGGACCAAAAATGTACTTAACTCTTTGGTTTATTGTCCGACCAAATGAAATGTAACAAGTTTGGATCAGGATTTGAAAAAACAACATAATCTTACTTTCCATGCATGATAAGATGGTAAATTCTATAAGGCTGGATGGTATAAGACCTCCAAACTCACCTGACACGTCAGCACCATATCAACTTTCTATCTCCAATTAAAACTCATTTTACAACCCACCTTTCAATTGTAATAAGAATTCACCTTACCACTAAAATTCACCTTACTCACTTTTTTTTCAAATATTTTTATTCATAAACTTAAAAGTTAATATTTACGTAAACGTACAAAATTAATATAAACGTTAACTAAATTAAAAACTTTTATTCATAGATTAAAAACTTAAATGATACATAGATAAATTAAAACGATACGATACATAGATAAATTAAAACTTAAACGTAAACTAATACTTGAAAATAAAAACTTCGCTATGATCATTTTGCCCTATTTCAATCCATTGCCAATCGATGCTACCCCCGGTCAAGTGATCGTTAATGGCTGGAGATATAACTTTATTCTCTTTGTTGTCCCTCATACTTCGTAGCTGTAATCTTCGTTTCACGACATTCGACCTCCCTCCTTTTGAGCTGTCTATAAATGCTTTCGTGTTGTTGAAACTCATAAGCATATGTTCATCAATCGTTTTACCATCAACTAGCCAATGCATCGTACATTCATAGTTGGTTGACCATCCCAACGCATTGGACCCTTTTATTTTTCGCGAGCAGCTCTCGCTTTGTCCATGCGCCTGGTCGGACGAATTTCCTTTTCCTGCACCTCATCTTCATCGGCAACAGTAGTATTCAGATTAATACTAGCGTCCCCAGACTCTGTGTTGAACGAACTAGAACCAGATGACTTGTGCCTCTTGCTACTTCCCTCAGACCCTTGGTTGAAGTTTGGAAATGCTATTTCTTGAAATTTTGAACTATCTTTTAAAACATCCCAACAATGATGAAATTTAAAGGGGACTTCGGTTTCATCTTGATAGTGAATCATTGCCCTTTGAACGTAATCTTCGTCTCCGGCTCCACTTTCCTGCGCCATACGCGTAACGTTACCGTACACCCACAAAACCGAACCACGGCCGGGCGCACCGTCTTCCATTTTCCCACCACCATATCATACTTCCGACGACCTTCCTATTTTGTTTTGCTCTCTATGTACGCCAGAACCTCACACCAAAAGCCATATTTCTTCCTCGCGTTACCATGATGGCTGTTTTCAGAAATGGCACGCCAACCTTTAGCCAACGCAATTTCTTCCTCAGTTGTCCACGCAGTTTGTCGGGATGCATCATCGGTTTGAATCACCATCTTTTGGCGGTTGCAGGTTGCCTTATTCTTCTTCGTTGGTGAGGTGCACTACTCGTTCACGGCCGCTGCGATCGTAAGTATTGTTTCTTGCCAATTAAGCGGTGTTTTCTTGTAAGACACCCGAAAATTCAAGGCGTATACAACTCTTCGATCAGAAATGCATTAATCGGAGACCTGGGTGGATTCGTACGTGGTTGTGATGACGAACCACCCATTTGGGTTTGTGAGACGTAGCCTTGGTGGCTAAATGGAAACGAGGAATGTTGGGACGAATAATCCTGAAAACGCGTTTTGTTGTGACCCATAACCGTGAAACCCGTATTGTTCCGATGCCGTTGCTGGGTTTCGGTATGGTTGGTTTGGGTAAGGTTGGTGGTAGTATGATTGTGGTCGTAACAAGTTCATGTTCGGTGATGGGTTTCGGAGTGTAAACGTGCCATCGTGTGTCGTTGGATTGCTTCAGTTGGGGTTGTCTTGTTGACGTTTGTTATGTCTGGGATGTTTTGGTAGTACATTTTTTTGAAAATAAAATAGAGTGTGAATTTTTTAGAGAGATTGTATATAAATTGGAAGAGTTGTGTTTAAAAATTGGTGAAGTAGTGGGTATTTATAGGTAAAAAGAGGGGTTTTTTTTAATTTTTTTTATATGAAACGGTAACTTACAAAGGGGGCCCATAAATTTAAAACTCACACTGTGAGTTTCTCACCACAAGGCGTGTATTTTTTGCCAAAACTCACCGAGCTAGTGGGTGTTTGTTCGGTGGCTTCCCTGGTGGGATAACAAGTCACGCGCGACTTGTATCTCACCTAGGTGAGTTTATCATCATACCGTCCGGCCTAAGCAATTTTTTAGTATTAATTAAGTATAACAAGTTGTTACTGATAGACGTCTAAGTTTTTTGATATGGTGTTACCTGTGTAGTTTCACAAAAAGGTTGGTTTGACGGACAAGCTAACCGTGATCCATCTTGGACCCAATGCGAAATTTTACCAAGGAAGGCATCTCATGTTATTTTGTGCGAACCGGGAGAGTTGGGATCGAACCAATCCAATGAGCTATTTCGGAAAATCTCTTCCTTTCACAGCCCTACAAGGACGTGTGTGAATAAGGAATAGGCGACGTAGGCTGCCCCCAAAAGTTGTGAAACCTCTCTAGTTGAGACTCTCAATGACTCACTACTAAGCTACACCTAATTTGGGGTTAAATGCGTACTTAAGAGAGATTTCTTATATGTTTACTGATGTGAAGTCTATCACACATTGTTTTGTAGTATCTCAAATAAAGAGGCTTCATTAATGATGTTAACACACATTCTAAAGTCTAACTAACCAAAATACTGTCTCGTTTAGGATACTCCATATGTATCGTAAACAAAATAAGATGAAGGGTAAACCAAATTATTGCATTCTTTTTCAACGTTAATTAAGATGACGGATGAAGTGATCTCAATAAACATAATATATTCCATAGGTCCATTCATCTATGAGTCTATGATAATAAGAGAAGTTTGAAAAAATGGTGTTTCTTTTTTATGCTTAATAAAGATAGTTTATAATAGTAAATGACCATGTTAACCTCTGCATAAAAAAACTAGATCTAAGAAACCCAGATCTATCTATTTATGATATGAAAGGTTGAAAACACAAGAAGATCACAACTCAGAAAAAGCTTGATATTCAAACGGAAAACCCAGATCCATGTATTCGTTAGGTTGTTGAGGGCTCAAATGGGAAAACCCACTTCTATATATTCATCTCCATTGTTTAATACATGATCATTAAGAAAAAAGAAAAAAAACACCATTGTCCTTTATGATCATGAAGAAATCCCACTAAAAGTCCTGCTTAAATTTAATTCGACAACGATGAAATTTGTTTTTGGTTTCACGATAATACATTTTTCATTGTCTAGTTCCCGTGAAAAGAATGCTCAAAAATGATTTGTGAAGACAATAGAAATGTTTATTGGGACATGAATTAGGAATGATGTGGAGAGAAAGTGTTTTGGAAAGTTAGGGTACAGTGACGCGATAAAGAAATTGTATCAATTGGGTACAGTTGGTTGGAGAAAAATGAAAGAGATGAAGGTTATATTTGTCAACTATAGGTTGTGTTTCTCAAATGTGGATCCTGAATGGTAGAGGGCATGCTTTTTTAACCCTTTCACAATCAGTAGCTTCCTTTCTAATAAGTTAAAAAGAAACATCACATTTTTTGCATTGAATCAGGATCTATTTCTAAAAGGCCTATTAAGCAAAAAAGAAACAACACCTAACTCAATGTTCAATGATCTTTAACTAGAATTTGAATAAAAAATACCCTGGTATAAAAACTAGTTTATAACAAGTCATGAATAACAAAACACATTAGACACCCATGTCCTTGCCAAATGGCGCTAAACGACAAAAATGTTCAACTTTAAGCCGTTGACTATGCAAATAAAAAAAATTGACTAAAACTCTTAGCGAAAACATGTCATCGCCAAAAAATTTGACAAAATATTGATTATGCCATAGAGTCATCTTCAGAGTCTAAAAAAGACTCACCACACACTAAGGCAAAACTTAGAACGTAAAGTCTCTTAACCAAGAAGAAGATGATCAAGTTAGTTAATGATGAAAATAATTTACTGACTCTCTGAAGATCTTCTCAACACTCAAGTCGATAAGGATTTAAATATTAAAGGGTCCATCTGGTTTGTAAATGGGTTTAGAATTAGATTTGGATTTGATTTAAAATTTAGGTTTAATGTAAATATAGAAAAACAATTGGAAAGAGAAATTATATTTATATAAAAGTTTTTAAATAATAAATTCAAATAAAAGTTGCAAATGCAACAAAACGAGAGGTAAAGAAATTTTCAAACAATACAAAACGAGAGGTAAAGAAATTTTCATATGGGATTAACTTTTTACTCTCAAGCTCACGCGTTAGCCCAAACTGAGGATACCAAACAAAATATTGTATTAGTCTTTTAACCCAAACCCTCCAAAAACTGCATACCAAACGGACCCTAAGAAAAATATTTAAGTTGCTTAAACAAAATGGTTGAAGCTATCTTGAGAATATAAGTGAAAAACACGTATAAACAAAAGTAAGATAATGCAAAAGTTGGTGAAAGGTAAACTGTTGTCAACACTGTACACTAAAATATGATTGAACGTGTTTCATGAATAGAAGCTTATAATGCAGTAAAAGTATCATTATACTTTACCAATTAAAAGCTTAACACGCCGCTACTACCCTACAGGTATCCAACTCGATCATTGCATATAAAAAAAATGTTGTAAAAAAGTAAATACTCATCATATCTCTTGCAATTCCTACATAATTAAGCTATACTCTTTCACTTGGATCTCTTGTAGGCGAGGAAAAGGTTTTTGTAATTGGCTCGAGTGGTTTAGCAAGCCTCGGATTCCCCTCCGCCTAGTTCTTTGCTAGTGTGTTTTTAATACAAATTGCCGTTTGAAAAAAAATATCTTTTGCAATTAATGTGACACACATTTAAGAAAACATTAATTCCTTAAGTAGCTGAATACATTGAGTAGGTTAAGCATATTTCTTACTTAAAATTAGCTTTTGTTTAGTTAAAGTTTAAACTTACTCAAAGCTACCCACCACTTACTCTCTATCCCCTACCCTTCCCGTCTCTCTCCCACTATTCTTTCTATCTACCTCTCAATCGATCTAATCCCCCCCTACTCCACTTTCTCTCGTCCACTCTGCCTTCTTCACCTCCCTACATCTCCCTACTGCCTCTCAATCCTCCTCCCTCATACCCCACCTCTCTCCCCCCATCTTCCGCATTCTATACCCCTTACCAACCTACACTAATCCGTCACCTAAATAGTTCCACTAATGACTTTTAAAGTCTTTTTTTATCAACTTTGACCTTAAATAATTTTTTTGTGTTATTATTAATACTTAATGAAAAATTACACAATGAAATACAGTTAAATCAACAATCCATCATAGTATTTGTGCATCAAGTATTATATAACACAAAAAGACATTTAAAGTCAAAGATGTTGAAATATGACTTCGAAAGTCAAAAGTGAACACTTATTTAGAGACGGAGGGATGTTAAAGCTAAAAACAAACAATGTCCGTTCGAATTTAAATTGTATTACCCCAAACAATCTTAAGTAAATTCTTTGATTCACTTTTGAACTTCTAATATAAATTTAAACGTTGAAAATTTTGTGTACTTTGTTACTCGTTTATTTATCTGGTTTAAAGCTTTTAACTTACATTGTTAGACATAAATATAATTTGCTTAATCTTTGTAACCAATTAAAATGAAACAACAATTTGTGATCACATACTTTTACCATCTACATAGAAGTTCATCATGAATGTGCCAACAGTGAATTGACATTGGCTAAGAAATTACTATAACCTTTTGTTACAAGAATGATGTTATGAGCCATGGTTGAATACAGTTGAGATGGGATGTTTTATAGATAATGTCAAATTCCAATGGACCACAGTACAAAAACAAATGGTCTCTATACTATACCATCTACATACTCCGTATTTTATACAAGACGTACTTTATTATACCAGACAAATATTTACTTTTTAAAAGACAGATCTTGCTAATTTCTCCCATTTAAAAATGTGTCACAGAAAGTAATAATGGAGACGAAACAACCACACTTGAGAGTTAGCCCTTTAAGTCGATATGTCATTGTGACACTTTATCCACGAATAACCAAAACATAGAAATAAGTACATTACAATGATTATATCCAAAGCTAAACAAAGAAGTCACAAGAGATGAACTGTATTTGAATATTATCTTTCAGATACTATATTTATACATCATGATGCCTAACTTTAAATTTCTTCATCTACCAACAAAAAACCAAGCATTTTTGCCCAAGCTAATTCCAAAATATCCACGGTTTTGCCCATAATATTACCAAATAATATCATTTATAAGTTGAAAAAACGTGGCTATTTTACATGATAAACAAACTTCAAAACCAAAAGAAAAAGGCTAAACGAAACAAAATATATGTTGGATTGTTTTTACTCTTAACTTATTTTTCGAGTAAGATACTAAACTACTTTAAACTTATAGCAACAAATTTATTTGGTTACTACTAGTTAGTGACCAGATAAATGTGTCAACCTGCTTGTTGCGTATAGTAGATTACCAAATTAAACTCGAAAAGAAAGTTAAAAGAAATAACTATACTACTCGATTAACCTTATTTCTAATTATGAAGAGCATCAGGACAACTGGGTATCGTTCTTTTGTTTTCTTGGAAGTCTTTGCCCTTAGAAACACTCGTAGTGTTCATCTTTTGCCGATATTCACCATTGAAGAACTTTTTAAAAAGATTTGCTCTTTTAAGCTCGTCTAAATCTTTGCTTGATGATGATAGTAACCTTATAGCTCTTACACTGCAACAATCATTGTTCAAAACACATATTTGGAGCAACGAAAAGAAGATGAAAAGCAACACCATTGTGGATGATCTTCTCTTTATGCCAAATAGTAACATTGCTATGATTACCACATAAAATAGTTGATATGGTGACACTTATTCTTTTAGCAAGAAACACACACAATGACACAAAGAGAGTGGATCAAGATTTATGTATAGTAGACTTGGCTTGTGGAATGTGGATTGAATATATGTTGTGAGACTCTTGATATATTCTTTGGAAGATCTCTATCTAAAACACACACACAATAGCATACAGTGGATGTATCTAAATCAAGTGTTAAATATGATGGGATATTATGAAAGATGTCAAAGAGAGAGTCATGAGTTTTCATGCAAGAAGGGGCCCCACTTTTGATGGAATAGCTGAAGTGACCATAGAATACATTAACAACTAATAGTTGTACCATGTGACCAACTTGGTTAGAGTCTCATGTTATAATTCCTTGCATAACAATAGAATTTTTATTTGCTAGTATTTCTTTTGGAGTTTTATTTGTTCGAGATTTCGAGTGTGTGGTGATAGTACATAAACCGTGGTGTCGAAAGAAGTATCTCACTAACTTTTCAGGTATGAGTTATTTACACTACAAGAAAATATGCTTTTAGCCGTTTTTTTTACATTTCCTAAATTTTTTGCCACAACCGTCTTGGCTAAAAATGGTTGACCTTCGTGACTAAAAACGGTCGTGGCTAATAGTCGGACAATGTCGTGGCAAAAGGTCTTTAGCCACAAGAATTTGGCCACGACCTTTTTGACATGAATATTGGACTTTTAGCCACGACTTTGGGTCGTGACTAAAAGCGTCGATTCTCGTAGTAATTATGTTCTCTACATGGTGAAAGGTGCTTACCAAAGCCTTGGTAATTTAAAGATATAAACGTTTGAGCAATGTGAAGTGTAAACCATGCATAGTTAGCATTTGTGGTAGTTTAAATGCTATAAAAAGTGTAACTCTTGAACCTTACTCGTTATAGTTTAGAACTAAATCATATAATTTGTAACCCGATATTTATTTTCTATTTACTTATTGTCATGATAAATTAATGTTTGATTAGCACTGCATGCATCTTGACCAAAGTGTTCACATTTCCTATTAAAACCAGGATGCAGTGTATGAAATAAAACAACACTACAGATGCTTTACAACGGAGACAATGAAAAGGGTAGAAAATATTTTTAGGAATATGAATTCAACATAGGATAGGACATCCTAAAGTTAAACTGCTTAGTTATGAATCAGACTGCCATTTAAACAACCGATTACGTGTATTAGACTTAATGTTAGCAAGATATGGGTATCTCTACTAAGTGCCAAAAGAATTTTAAAAATATAGCCGCATGCCAAATAATTAATAGAAATGTGGGTATTAACTTAACACTAGATAACCGAATCTAGCAAAAGCGTTATCAAAAGTTACACTTCATACAATAAAAACTATAAACAGTAAGTTAATCATTAGAACAAAAGATCCTGTAAAAAAACAAGCAGTTTAAAAGTATACAATTAACCTAGGCATTTTTAGTTTCATTTTCTTTTATGAAGATTAATAACAGAACAGTTAAAACTTAAAAGTATTTAATATCAAGTATAAATCAAAATAAGTCGAGCTAAATGAGAAGAACTACTGTTGTTAACGTTTATAAAAATTAGCTAAACACCAAAATGAGCTAAACACGGATGACTTTGCGGTTTTTTTTTTGTCTTGTAATTCGTATAGATTTTACATGTTAGCTAGATGAAATGTAAACATAAAATAATTAAGAAGGTACGAATATAATTTTAAAAATCTATATTTAAGGTGTGTCAAATTATAAGCCGAAAACAAAGTTTTATAGAGACGTTTAGTTTGTACATAATGATATTAACATATTTCAAACTTTTATAACATGAAAATACATCAAATTGAACTCAAATATATTTTATTCGCTTGCGTGTTCATTATTGCACTATATGATAATGGACATTTAGTGATAAAGGTTTTAATTACACATAAAAGTATTATTAAATCTAACATTTCAGTGACACTTTCTAAAAAGTGTTGGCAAAAATCTAGAATTTTGAGATTTAATAACACTTTTAATAAACAAAATGTGTCACAAAAAGCAAAAAATTACGTACTCACGTTTTTTTTTCACTATAAATAGACAAACCTACTCGACTTCTACCTAATTTTTTCAAATGTGATTTTTTTAACACTTTATATACATTTTTGGTGACACTTTTTGACTTTTAATGACGTTTTTTTTTTTGACATTTTTTATATGTGTTAATAGATGACAATGAATTTGCAATGTTGATACTCTAATAAACTTTTGTTCCAAGCAAATATCGTATATGTTAGTTTATTGTCAAAGGTCAAGTTTTTATAAGATCTAACAAGCTTGTTCTCACACACAAACACATCTTAGACTTATGAAAAGTACCTCAAGTTGGAAAAGAAAATATATAAATGGGAATACTCGTAAACCTACGAAAAAGGGAAGTGTTTGAGGGAGAGGCCGAGAATCCCGCTACGGTGTTGAGAAACCCTTTTGTTGTCTAACGCGTACGTTCTTGCCATTTATATATTTGTTCTTTTCAGCCCCTTCACTTTTGCTAAATTTGTTATATGACCTTTCTTCCACATTTTGCTATCAAAACGAAAATTTAATGCTTTGTTTGTACTAAAACATTGGTTACCTAAACTAAATTATAAGATATGGCAATTTGAATCCCACTGGTAAAACATGAATGAAGTTGGTTAAATGAGTGTAATTTGCACTACAACATTTGCCATATTCCCCAGCGACAAATCCGGGGTATCCCGGGCGACTTGTCGTTGGGGATACGTTTCCCGGGCGACATGTCGTCCGGGATAAGTGGAACGGAAAAGCTCGAATGGGATTCCTTCCCGGGCGACATCGCCGGGCCCACATAGTTTCAGTCAAACAATTAAGTGTCACGGTGGAAGGTTTTCCCGGGCGACAATACGAAAATTAATTAATTAATTAGTCATAATCCCGGGCGACATGTCGCCCGGGAAAATGTTAAAATAAGTTTATTAAATAAATTATTAATGAGAAAAGTTTTAAATATATATTTTTTAATATTTCCCGGGCGACATATGATAATTTTTCACAAATATTATTTCAGGTTAGTCCCTCCCGGGCGACATGTCGCCCGGGAATTTTTTTTTTGCAGCCTGCACAGCAGGCGATTTCCAGATTTTTTTCCGGAATTTTTCCGGAAAAAATCTACCAAAACTCAAACCTGTATAAACCAATATAGAATCTACCCAAATACATTACAACTTGTACCGAAACACAATACGATCAACGCATTTGATATAATAAAGCTAAATACGTTCAAAATCCGAATAAACACAATATAATCTACAAAACGGGTGACGAAGTCACAAGACTTCCTTTATCCGCAAGATACAAGTCAATATTCAATTAGATAACATGTTCTAAACGTACGGGGAAACAAATATTCACATAAGGGTCGCCAATATATACTTCAAGACACAAAATAGCATATACTTACCCAAAATCCCCTAACTATCGTCCTCATACTCCCGCTGCCACCACCGTACTCAGGTTGTGACTCAAATTGATTAAGCATCTGAGAAAACTTGTCGTCACTCCTAAATAACCTCATGAACATGTTACGTTCAACGGATGAGTCGATATGTTATTGTTGTACATTAGACGTTCAACGGATGACTGGATATGATGTCGTTGTACAT
>BQNB010044908.1:0-34705 GCA_026074375.1 Tanacetum coccineum
GAAGCTGCTGAAGAGAAGCCTACTGAAAAGGATGAAGGTGGAGCTTCAGATAAAGATAGGAATGATGAACAAGCCACAAGAAGTGAGTTTGAAAGGCTACTTCAACAAGAAAAGCTGACTAAAAAACCTAACAGCACTAATAGTATTAATACTGTTAGTACACCTGTTAGTGCTATTGGACCATCTTTTACTAATGATGATCCATCATCACCAGTTAATGCTGCTGAAGCTTCTAATGCATTTGAGGAACATCTATTTGAAAGATTTTCTCCTTTCAAAAATGCATTTACACTTTTACCTATTTTAAATGTGACTCCAATATATGATACTGAAATTTTTGGTAATGCTTATGATGATGAAGATGTGGGTGCAGATGCTGACCTAAACAACTTGGAAACAACCATGAATGTCAGTCCTATTCCTACAATCAGAATTGACAAGGATCATCCTAAAGACCATATCATTAGAGACTTTAATTCAGCTATTCAAATAAGGAGAATGACCAGGATTTCTGATGAACATGCTATGGTATGTTACATTAATAAGCAGAGGAGAACAAATCACAAAGATTATCAGAACTGCTTATTTGCCTGTTTTCTCTCTCAAATGGAACCCAAGAAAGTGATTCAAGCTCTGGAAGATCCAATTTGGATAGAAGCAATGCAAGAGGAGCTTCTACAATTTCAACTTTAGAAGGTTTGGACATTGGTTAATCTACCTAACGGCAAGAGGGCCATTGGAACAAAATGGGTCTCTAGAAACAAAAAGGATGAGAGAGGGATTGTAGTAAGAAACAAGGCAAGACTGGTTGCACAAGGCTATACCCAAGAAGAAGGAATTAATTATGATGAGGTTTTTGCTCCTGTTGCTATGATAGAAGCAATCAAGTTATTTTTTGCCTATGCATCATTTATGGGGTTTATTGTGTACCAGATGGATGTAAAGAGTGCCTTCTTATATGGTACTATTGAAGAGGAGGTTTATGTGTGTCAACCTCCTGGTTTTGAAGATCCGCAGTTCCCTGACAAAGTGTATAAGGTAGAAAAAGCTTTATATGGTCTACATCAAGCTCCTAGAGCCTGGTTGTAACATCCGAGAATTATCGGATTTTTAAAGGAGATATAAGTTATTCCTAGGTGGGATTATCAAAAACGAGCAGCTAAACTACGTATTCACGACTCGGACTCTAAAGCAATTTGATGTAAAACGACATTCCTGACAACTTTTTAGTTTTGACCGAGATCCGAAAACAGTCAGAAGGTGACTGAAACGTCCTCGCAAAAATTTTGAGCACAACGCGTGCCGACCCAAAATAATTAAATTTATATTTAATTATCATAATTTATTAAATAAAAATATTTAATAAATTAATTATATTGTTAATCGAAAACGTTTGCTAAAAACGCAATTATTGAGGTTAAAATTCATTTTTCGGATAAAGTTTATCGGAAAAATATATAAATGAATAACGAACATTTTTATAAATGTTATAAAAATATTTATGAAATATTATCAAATAAATACTCATTTTTATCAGAAAAATGATTTGGAAAACAATGGCGCAAGTTTCGTATTTTGAAACATCCGTTAAGTCGCTCAAACGAGTCCCGAACCAATATGTTATAAAAGTTTCGCAACAATTACATATTTAGTCCCTGAGGAAATATTTACAAAGTTCACCCTAGGTTATTAAACACTTGTCACTTTTAATTATAACTTTTAATATAAATATAAAAGTTATTAAATTTTATTTCATTTTTCATGTTATAAACACACACATGTCTCTTCTCCCTCTCCACATTATCCGGCCAGCCACCACCACCGCCGGATCCGGCCACCACCGTCGCGCCGTCGCCGAAAAACTTTTCCAGCGGACTTTGCCGACCAACTCCAAAAGTATTTCTCTCCACCGGATCTACCCGTTCCCCATAGTCACTCGCCCTCACTCGCGGTTTTCCCCTCCTCCTCCCTTCTCCGACGACAGCCACCACTAAGGGTGGGCTTGGTTTCGCTCTCAGCCCCGAATAAGGGTGTTTGTTCCAGGGTTTCGACTCAAATAGGGTGCGTTTGATCTTGCTAAGCACCAAGGGGTGCGTGTGGTTTGTTATAGCAGCGAGAGATGTTTTGTTTCAGTTGTGTTTCGGTGGTAAAAACCACCACCACCAAAGGGGTTATAGCAGCCAACTAGGGTGCGTTTGTCTAGGCTGCCAACCACCCACAAGGGTGCGTTTTGGTTTCTGTCACCAGCCAAGAGTGCGTTGGGTTTGATGTTTGCACCAGTAGGGGTGCGTTTGGTTGTGTTAAAACAACCATAAGGGCGCGTTTGGGCTCGACAGAAAAAACCAGCTAGGGTGTGTTGGTTTGGGTTATAAAGAAAAGGGTGCGGGTGGGTTTGGACATAACCACCAAGGGTGCGTTTGGTTGTGTAGTTTTCAGCCGGCTAAGGGTGCGTTGGAGTAAATAATCACCGAAGAGGGTGGGTTCGGTTTAAGGTTATACCAGCAAGGGGTGGTTAGTTTCGGTGGTTAAACACCACCACAAGGGGTGTTGTTTTCGGTGGCAGCTCACCCCAAGGGCGTGCTTGTTTGTTCGGTAACAACCACCCACGAAAGGGTGTTTGCTCAGTGGGACAACAACTAGGCTGCGTAGGTTTTAGGGTGCGTCGGTCTTGTGGTTGCGCCACCGAGGGGTGTCGGTTTGGCTGCGGGGACAGCCGGAGACAACTGGGAAGAGGGAGTCGGGGTTGGGTTTTTTGTACCACAAGGGGGTGTTTGTTAGTTCGGTGGCAGCCGCCACCATAAGGGGCGTTTGGGTTGGCTGTGGACAGCTGGGTATAGCCGGGAAGGGTCGTCAGGTTAGGCTGTCGAAAGTAAAAATAACGGGGCGTTTGGTTGGCTGCCCAACAATGGAAAGGGTGCGTTTGGTTGGTAGAATTCGCACAGGGCACGTTTGGTAAATATAAATCAAATAATAAAAATTATTAAGACTTTATATATATTAAAATCGGATAAATTGGTGGTTAAATGGTTAAATAAATACGATATTTATTATTCTGCGAGTTTAGATATAATAACGTGAATATATATGTATGTTATATTTGAAACATGCGGGCATTTGAAATATTGGAAGGCAAATGATTGCAACATATATTGATTAAGGGAAAACGTAGAGTTTTGCGAAAACGGAAAACGTTATATAAACGGGAAAGTCATGAAGAAATTTTATATAAATTTCTATATTTAGTAATGGTTTACTAAAACTTATATTATTTTAGAAACCGATAAAGAGACTAAAGTTATATTTTAAGATATATTAAAATATAACTATACAATAACCTGACAAAGGACGAAAACTATATTTTTACATTGAGACAACTGTTTTAGAAACGACCCGTCGAAGAAACAAAATATAATTTATAAAATATTATTTTATATTTTATAATTATCAGCTAGAGGGTAACCTAAAAATTGTTGTAAAAGGATTTACAGTTAAGACATGTGTCAACCTTTGTACAAAGCCTTTTCATTAATTAAATGGTTGTCAACCAAAGTGGATTTAATTTAATTATTCACACTTATTATATAATGCCTGCAAGGTATATTATACTTTTCATTAATCTTTGGATTGACTGTCTTTGCTATATAATTCACGATAGGAATTATATAAGGGTATTTTTCATAAGTAATATATAAAGAATATATATCACACACTTTGCGTGTATTTTCAATTTATTTATTTAACCAACCAACAAATCATTACAACATTAAATCTACGGTATGAGTTATATAAGGGTTTATTTTTCATATGTATTATATAAGGAATATATTACATACATTGCGTTCACTTTTTAATTTATTTATTTAACCAACCACCAAACCATTACAACGTTCAATCTAAATCTTCATCAACGTGAAGCGTTGATGTAGCCATTCATCGGGAAACCCAAATATATTATCCTAGGCTAGTGGATCTTAGCCGTTAAGATTTGTTGCAACTTCTCGATCGAGCCGCTTCGTCTTCCGTTCGTATTGTGCATATTAGATGCCTATCTGCCAATCGTTCTTCATCATCAAGGTGAGTTCATAGCCCCACGTTTTACTGGTTTTACATATATTTTTGGGGTGAGAACATGCTTGTTTATAAATGCATTTACGTGGTTGATTACCTGTTTGGTTTACATACTCATTTATATATCTCGCGAGGAGATACAATACTTGGTTTAATTTTTGGAACGTAAACGCATACTATACTTTTATGATTACGGATTAGCTTAGGTTGCATGAACTGTAAATCACTTGGAGGGTGAGCGCGAATGTTATGAAATAGATCTATTTGGGATTGACAATCCCCGTTCGGGTGACTAGCTATCACTGGGAACGAACGTTATACCATGTCGGATTACGATTGGATTGGCGCCTGCGGGGCCAACAATCATTACTGCCCGGGTGTTCTTGGAGGGAACACCCATGATGGGTACATATTATTTTTCATTAATGCCCGGGTGTTCTTGGAGGGAACACCTACGATGGGTACACTCTTACTGTGCCTTGAATAAAGTGGCATACATACAAGTCTACGTCACAGTTCATGAACTTAGAGTAATGGTAATCATGGTTTTATACACACTTGAATAAAGTGGCAATACATACTTTGGATATTTGTGATCCAACTTTGATACGTACATTTTGGGACTATTTGGGGATAGAAATGGTCTTGCATATTTTACAGCTAATTGATTTCTAAAAATCATACGTACATTTTGGAAGGACGTTTAAGGATTTAAATGGTCACACAATTATTTTATGATACTGTAGGGAGACAGTAGTCACTAAACGTTTTTATATGACACTGTAATGATACAGTGGGCAGATACATTTATTGGAACTAACGTTTATATTTACAGAAACCTATGAACTCACCAACTTTAATGTTGACACTTTTAAGCATGTTTTTCTCAGGTGAATAATTATATGCTCGATTTCTTAGAGGCATTGGAGTCAATACATTCAAGAGCTTTTCATTGTGATGCAATTATGGAACAATGTATATTAAATTCAAGATTTTAATTAAATCACCGAGATTATTTACAAACGACACATTCAGATAGGACTCGTCCTCTGAGTGGTACTAGCGCTGTGTATTATGAAGTAGCAACCCCATGTGGTATTCCGTCTGGCATTGTCGAATTTTTTAGGGGATTAACCAAGAAGGCATCAGAGCACAGATATAGAGAACTTGTTGGCAATTTTACCTAGACTATAGTCGTTTTAAACAAACATTGCATCACAGCAAACATTTTCAAAATGCATACACACTACTTGCTTATGTACTTTAACGTTACGTGCATACATTAAGTGCTTACGTGGCATACTATAAATATTATATTGAAAATATATAGACTATATATAGATAATATATATAAAAAATATATAATATATTATATATATATATTGCTTGCATTCTTTTCGCGTATATCGTACGCTTATTTATATAAGAATTATTATATAAATACCAGAATATTTTAAGACATTGTGAGTTATACAATGGTCTCATTCTACTCGTCAGACATTGTGAGTTATACGATGGTCTCATCTTGCTTCTTAGACATTGTGAGTTATACAATGGTCTCATCTTGCTTCTTAGACATTGTGAGTTATACAATGGTCTCATCTTGCTTCTTGGACATTGGGAGTTGCGCAATGATCTCACTTCGTTATCAGACATTGTAAGTTAAACAATGGTCTCTAAGAATATTATTTTCTTCATAACTTTATAAAAAAACGAATACACGAGGGCCGTTATCATTCTGTCATCCATAGATATAGTAAATGAATCTAAATGTTACAAGTCATGTAAGAAGGCGGGACTTTGTAAATAGGAAGATATATAGAAAATTTGCTATGCTGACTGGTTCATCGAGACTTTTACCTGGTTTACTCTAACCAAGGTACTCATTAACTATCTTGAACTCTATATTGATCTCGCCTGGCAGTTTTACTCCCAGCTTCCAAAGACGAGTTTAAAAATCACATCGCCCATACACATTAAAGCACATACAACCTCATGTCAATCACTTTGAAGTGTTATAAGAACGCGATATTGCCACCGGAATTAATTAGTAGGAAGGATTTATAATCTGTTTATTTTAAAGGATTGGACGCCTTATTCATTAAAATAAATAAATTATAAATTCCCCCGAACCATAAGTTTAATCAATTGATATTTTACATAAATTAGGACGCATCTTATGCAGATAATGAATTAAAAATGAGTGACTTAATGGTAACCGATATGACCACGATAATGGAACCTAAATTCGAAAATCGCCAGAATCTGTTGAAAAGGGTCAGAAACACAATCGTAGTTCTACCACTTCGACAGAATCTTAAGGCCTCCATGGAACTTACCTTAATCATTCTTGAGTTATTACTCTTGCCGTTGCTAATTCTCGCAATCATGAACTGTTCGTGGAACTAACAGACTTGTTACACACTTGAGCAAATGGAGCTGATTCATCGGACTAACGACTGAGTACCATAATCCGCCGTCTATCGCATAAGCTCTCTCGCGAGATCCTCTCATTATTGAACTTTATTCTGGGGATATTGTTTCTCGGAGGGTCCCTCAACCCTCTGCATCCCATCACCGTTTGTTATAGTTATCGTCGTTATGGTTGCTGTTGTTGGGTCCTGGAGTGGTCCCAGATTATACAAACTTTATCAACTAAGTGATGAAACCCAAACAAGATAAGCATATGTCGATATAGTATTCAGTTGAATTACTCATTGCAGACGAACAGTACACTAATTTAAGTCATGATACTAATTAAGTGCTGCCAAGTAAGTTGAGTACTTACATCCATAAGCCACATTGATGTGGATAATCGAACATTACAGATAGTAGAAACGAGACTCCGTCCTCGGACATTTAGAAACTTATACAAACATACTCACGCGACTACACCTTTTCTTGAGGTTTTTACTATAATGAGATTTTCCCTATAACACGATTAGATCAGTCAAGGGATCTATAATGATATATTTTGAGATACACATATTGATGGATTAAATATCCTGGACAAACCTAGCCAAAATTTTTGGTAGGTTGAGAAGTGTAGAAACATCAAATTTTGCTGAATAAAGTTATCAGCGTCATGTTCAACTGGTTTAGTAAATCTTAAGTCTTTTCTTAGACACACTAAGCGGATAACACAAATTTAATCTCGGGACGAGATTTCTTTAAGGGGTAGGTACTGTAACATCTGAGAATTTTCGGATTTTTAGATAATTATTATACCCTTTGACTTTTAGGTCTGGCTTGACTTATAAGAACGATCATCTATATCATAGTATCACAGACTCGACTCTAAAGCAATCTGATGTGAACCGACATTTTTGGACAACTTTTCAGTTTTCGCACCGAGACCATGGAAACGAGCCGAAAATGCTAAAAACACACTGCAAACATTATTCGACAATATACGACGCGGACACACAAAAACACTTAAATTTTGTTATTTTCTTTATCAGTATTTATTTTCTAAAAATATAAATAAATTAGTTAAACCATTTTAAATAAAAGCGTTGTAGTGATAACGCGAACACTCGAGCTTAGCTTAAATGCAATTTTAATTTCGGACAAGGCGAAACCGGTTCACAAAAAATAAATATTTTAATTAAATTTTATAAAATATTTATGAAACATATCAAAGTAAATACTCATTTTAATCAGAAAAATTATTCGGAAAAACAATGGCGCAAGTTTTCAAGAGTTGAATCGTCCATTAAGTCGCTCAAATGAGTCTCGAACCGTTCTTTACCAAAACTATGATAAAGAATTTCACTTTGGAGACCCTACAACAATTGCTACTTATCACTGTTGAATCAAGTTTTAATATAAAATAAAATTATATATATTTATTTCATTTTATAACAAATACTACACACACAGTGACTCTTTTATACTCTCTCACCTCTCTCCACTCTCCCCCACCGCCTGGCCACCCTGGTCACAAACCGCCGCCTTCTCTCCCCAACCACCGCCGGAAAAGTTTCCGGCGGAGTTTTTCCGGTGAACCCCAAAAAATGATTCTCACGATGCGGATCTACCCGACCCACTACCTCACACTTGCCGTTCACTACTCGACACACCATCACCCGCTGTCGCCACCCACAACTACAAAAAAACTGCCATCAATCATCATCGACATCGTCAATTATCAATCGTCAAACAACACCACTAAGGGGTGTCTTTCTGGGCAGTTAGCACCGAAGGTGCCGTTGGTCTGGGTTGAAACTCACCAGCACGACCCACAATGGTGTCGTGGTGTCGTGTCCACCCCCAGCGGGTGTGTTTGTTCGGTATGGTTTTATTTATAAACCAATTAGGGTGCGTTGGTTCTAGTATAGAAGCAAGAGTGTTTGTTTCGGTGATACAAGTTTCCAAAAGGGTGCGGGTGGGTTTGTATAACAAAAAAAGGTGCGCTTTTATTTTTGTAGAAATCAACTAGGGGGCGTTTTGCCCTTTCATACTCAGAAGCAGGTAGCGTAAGGGTTCACAGCAGCAAGGATACGTTTGTTTGTGGGATTATAAGCACCCGACGAGGTGCGTTTTGGGGTCGTATAGGATTGTGGGACAGCCGGGGGGACAAAGGGTTGTCGGGTTGGGCCTTTCTAACAGCTGGGGTGTGTGCCGTTCGGGGTAGGAGTGATCCACCATTATGGGTGCGTTCGGGTTGGTGTTTATATCAAGCTTAGGGTGCGTTTGATATTCATGCCAAGAGGGTGCATTGGGCGAGTTTAAATTAATCGGCAATTTAGGGTGCGTTTTGACTTTGTGGTTTGATAATATAACAAGGGTTGGTTGTTTTTCGTGGAAAACCGCCACCATAGGGTGTCGTGTTTGGCTGTCAACAGCCGGGAACCACCGGGTGTCGGGACTAGGCTCGGGACAGAGCCGGGGGTGTTTTTGGTTCGACCATCATCAAAAAAAGGGGACGTTTAGGGTGCAAGCCGCACCACATGGGTGCGTATTGGCTGTCACCCCAAATAGCCTACAAAGGGAGGCGTTTGTTGGTCACCAAGAAAGCCTACAAAGGGTGCGTTTGGCGTCAAATTCACCGGCCCACAAAGGGTGCGTTTGGCTAGTTTCCACCAACAAGAGTGCGTTTGGTTATTAAAATGGATTAGGGTGCGGTTGGTTTTATAGAAAAGCGACTAGGGCACGTTTGGTTGGACAGAAAATGACATAGGGTGTATGTGGGTTTAGAGAAGACAACAAATGGGTTTGTTTGTTTGGTTTAGCAGAAAAACTGTAGGGAGCATTTGGAATAGCAGAATCACGACATAAGGTTTCGTTTGGTTTTTATATATATCTCAAAACAACAAACGAAAATAACGAGAGGTTTTTATAAATATTAAAACCGGACAAATGTTTATTGGTGGTTATAATCGGTTTTATAATAAAATATAATATTTATTGATCGAATAAATTATATATAAACGATATATATAAATAATGTTATATCTAGGAACGCGGACATTTGAGATAATAGAAACGCAGAAAATACACAAAAATATATATATATTGATAATAAAGAAATAACGAGTTTTACGGAAATGTGAAAACGATACATATACGGGAATTTCATGGCGAAGGTGTAACATAACTTTTATATTTAGTAATGTTTTACTAAAAGTTTATATTATGTTATAAACCGATAAAAAGGGCCTAAAGTTATATTTTAAAATATATTAAAATATAACTACATCATAACTTGACAACGAACGAAAAACTATATTTTTACATTGAGATAACCGTTTTAGACGCGACCTGTCGAGGAAACAAAATATAAGTTTATAAAATATTATTTTATATTTATAAAACATTGTAAAGGAGTTTAAAGAACGTCGTGTGTTATTTACAACTAAAGACTGTGTCTATCTACACAAGACTTTTTAATAATTAAATGAATGTCGAATTATTGGGTTTAATTATTTATTCACAACAGTTTATATAATCTTGCAAATTATTATATAAACTTTTCATTAATCCTTGAGTTGTCTGTCTTTACTTTAATTTCTCGCGTACGAGTTATACAACGGTTTATTTTTCATAGTAATATATATCGAATAAATTAGTTACATCACTTTGGGTATATTTTCAATTTATTTATTTAACCAACACCAACCAATCTCAAAGATTAAAATCTAAATCTTTTATCATCAGCGTCCCCGCGTTGACAATAACATATTCATCGGAAACCAAACACATTATCTTACAAGTGGGACTTAGCCGTATAATAAGCTGCGATCTTCTCGATCAGGCATTTGTCTTTTCCCATTCGTATTGTGCATATTAGATGCCTATCTGTCAATCTTCTTCATCATCAATGTGAATTAGATGCCTACCTATCAATCGTTCTTCAACATCAAGGTGAGTTCATAGCCCCACGTTTTACATGTTTTACATATATTTTGGGGTGAGAACATGCTTGTTACAAATTCAATTACGTGTTTGATTTAAACTCGTTACGTGCTCATTTTCAACTCATCTGCATACATGTTTACAAACGCATTTACATGGTTGATTACCTGTTTGGTTTATATACTCTTTTATATATCTCGCGATGAGATACACTACTTGGTTTAAATTGTTTGGCGTGAACACTCGCTATAATTTGGTTATACACTCATATGTATATCTCACGGTTGGACACAATACTCTAGTAGGTCTTTGGGAAGAGACACCCAGTAGGTCTTTGAGAAGAGGCACCCAGTAGGTCTTTGGGAAGAGACACTCAATATATCTTTGGGAAGGGGCACCCACATGGTAACAATTATATGTCGGCTTCGTGTCATGAGTCTAGGAAGTAGATTAAAATAGTTGTTATGTATTTGTAATAGTGAATAATTTTGGAACTACGAATTCATAGTATACACAAAAATCAAACAAAAATCCCAAAAACAACACATAAATAAAAAAACCCCCCCCCCAACCCCAAAAAAATAAAAATAAAAAAAAAAAAAAAAACACAAAAAAAAAAAAAAAAAAAAAAAAAAACCCAAAAAAAAAAAAAAAAAAAATAAAAAAAAAAAAAAATAAAAAAAAAAAAACCCATCCCCAACAAAAAAAAAACAAAAAAAAAAAAAAAACAAAAAAAAAACAAAAAACCCCCCAAAAAAAAAAAAAAAAAAACCAAAACCAAAAAGAACCCAAAAAAACACACAAAAACCAAACCCCCCCCCCAAAAAAAAAAAAAAAAAAAAAAAAAAACCAACAAAAAAAAAAAAAACCAAAAAAAAACCCAAAAAAAAAAAAAAAACCAAAAAAAAAAAAAAAAAAAAAAAAAAAAAAAAAAAAAAAAAAAAAAAAAAAAAAAACCCAACCCCCCCCCCCCAAAAAAAAAACCAAAAAAAAAAAAAAAAAAAAAAAAAAAAAAAAAAAAAAAAACCCCAAAAAAAAAAAAAACCCCCCCCCCCCCCCCCCCCAAAAATAAAAAAAATAATAAAAAACCCCCCCTATATAAAAATTTTACCCCTAAAAATTTTTTTTTTTTTTTTTTTCCCCTATATATATATATATATTTTTTATATATATATATATATTTTATATATATATATTATTTTCCGGCGAAGCGATAGCATTTAACATTAAACCTCCTTTTGGGTTTTACACTTACTCTTACAAATTCTTGGCGATTATATCAGGATTGAATTGATTCATTAGTACTTTAATAAATCTTTGGATTCCAACATTTACATTTATACTACAAATACTCTATGAAACCTCACCAACTTTAATGTTGACACTTTTAAGCATGATTTTTCTCAGGTGAATTAGAGGCTTGGTTACTTAGATGTGCTATGGAGTCTAATATGACAGATTTCATTTAATGGATTTTACTACATACAAAATGATCAAATCTTGTTGGGCTATTTCAAGCTTTTTCTTTGTGATGCAATTATGGGACAAATGTTATATCAATTTACAAAGAATATCAACGAGTTACTTTCAACTGACCACATTTAGAGGTCGTTCTCTTGTATCTTGTGCTATTGTATTATGAAGTAACGCTCCCGGACATATTTCCGCTGCGACTCATTTTTGGGGGTGTTACAGATTGGTATCAGAGCCAAGGTTATAGAGAACTAGGTTGCATATTTTACCCTAGACTATAACCGTTTTCACAAACATTGCATCACATCAAACATTTTCAAAGTGCATACACGTTACTTGCTTATGTGTTACTCTTTCGTGCTGCATTAAGGGTTTTAGTGACCATACATTTATGTAATATATATGCTTACATCTTTGCTGTATATAACGTTTATTTATATAAGAGTTATTTATATAAATACCAGAGCATTTCTTAAGACATTGTGAGTTGCACAATGGTCTCATTTCGTTCTCAGACATTGTGAGTTAAACCATGGTCTCTAAGGATATTATTTTTCTTCATAGCTTTATACTATATTGTATTACGTAGAGACCGTCATAATTTTTGGTTTACATGGAATTATGTATGAATCAAAGTATTACAAGTCTTGTATGGGCGGGACTTGTAATAGGAGGATTTATCTGATAATTGCCATGTTGACTGGTTCATCGAGACTTTTACCTTATTTACTCTAGCCGAGTACTCATTAACTATCTTGAACACTATGTCGATCTTCCCTGATTGTTTTACTCCCCGTCTCTTGAACGACGAGTTTTAAATTACTCGTTCCATACTCTTTTAGAGCTCGGCATCGTTATGTCATTCACCACCTTGAAAAAACTTTGTGAGTCCGGTATTGCATCAGGAAAATTTTAAGTAGGATGTTATATAAATATTTATTTAAATGGATTGGGACGCCTCTTCATTTAAATAAAATAAATTATCAATCACCGAACAATAAGTTTGATCATTTCTTCTTACTAAATTTTGGACGTTTCTTTATGTTAATAAGGATTATAAATAGTGGGCTTAATTGGTATCGATATGGGACACGAGTAGGAACCTTGAAATCGATAATCATCTAATCCGTTAAAAGGGACTAGAGACACAATCGTGATCTCGCCACTCAATACAAAATTCTTAAGGCATCACTTTGTGAACTACCTTTATTCATTCTTGAGTTTTACTTTTGCCGTTGCTTATCTTTACGATACGAGCTATTTATGAGCTAACAGACTGGTTACCACTTGAGTTATGGTGTTTATTCGTCCTCAAGAACTAACGACTGAGTACAATAATCCGCCGTCTATCGCATAAGCTCTTCCGCGAGCTCCTCCAATTTGTTAAACTTTATGCTGGGAATATTGTTTCTCGGAATGTCCTATTTTCTCGGTATTCCGTAACCTTTTTTTATATGTTGACGTTATGGTCAATGCTGTTGGGTCCTTGCGAGCGGGTCCCGGACTGATGCAACTTTTATCCAAAATAGGCAATGCAACTTCCCCTTTATACGAGATAATCACCTATCGACGAAAACAGATGTTAGATATTCATTTCACGGCCACTAGTAGGATGTCTTAGGTCGCGTTAACATCTAGTACGGCCATAGTAAGTTGGTTTCTTACATACAGTAAAGTCTCGTTGATGTGATCACCGCACATTTACAGATAGTAGAATCGATGGACTCAGTCCTCGTCATTTATGAAACGCTTACAAGCATAATCACGCGATACACCCTTTTTTCTTGAGGTTTTACACTATAATGAGATTTCCCTATAACAATGATATATTTTGAGATTCCCATTTTGATGGATTTAAATATCCTGGACAAACCTCAGCAAAATTTTTTGGTAGTTTTAAGAAATGTTTATTGAAACACGATTTTGCTGAATAAAGTTTTTATCAGCGTCTTGTTTAGGACAAGTTAATTTAACCCTAAGTCTTTCCTTTGTCACATAATCGGATAACACAAATTTAATCTCGGGACGAGATTTCTTTAAGGGGTAGGTACTGTAACATCCGAGAATTTTCGAAATTTTGAATGACGACTTCAATCTTTGACTTTTAGGGTCTGACTTGACTTATACGAACGATCATCTAAATCACGTTTCACGACTCGGGACTAAAGCAATTTGATGTGGAATGATATACCTGACACTTTTTAGTTTTGACAGAGACCCGAAAACAGTCAGAAGGTGATGAAATGCCTCGCTAAATTTTGAACACAACAGCGTACAGACTTAAATATAAGTATAATTTGTATTTAATTATACAAGTTATTAAATAAAATATTTTAATATTAACATTATCTTGTTTAATCGAAAACGTTTGTTAAAAACGCACGTTTAATTTAAAGTTAAAAATCGTTTTACGGTCTTTTAAGTTTATCGGAAAAATATATTAAATGAATAATTAACGTGTTAAATAAATTCTATAAAAACGTTTTCAAAAATTAGTCGATGTGAATACGCTTTTTATCAGAGAAAAATGATTCGGAAAACCAATGGCGAAGTTTCGAGATTTCAATCATCCGTTAAGTCTTTCAAATGAGTCCGAACATTATATTATAAATATGTTGTCCCATTAATTACGCATATGGTCCCTGTGTTGAAATAATTACATAACCCACCCTTAGACTATTTAAATTTTCTATTTTATTTTAAAACTTTAATATATATATAAGTTTTCATTTCATTTTCCTTCATTTTTCCATCTATTAATAAGCCTCACACACACATTTATACAACACACTATTCTCTCCTTTATCCTGCCGCCTCCCTCTCGTCGGCGACCACCACCACAGCCGGCCGGACAGTTTTCGGCGAAGCTTTTTCCGGCCAACACCAAAATCCTCCCAAATCTCACCGATCTATCGAATCCCACATCACTCTCCCTCACTGCGACTAGCACCACATCCCGCACTCTGCTGTGCACACAAAGTATTCTTTTGGTCGGGTTCGGCGTCAGACCCGACCTATGGCTACGTTTGGTTCCGTGGGCAGCAGCCAGCTAGGTTATGGGTTTGGTTCGGGTATAAATGCCACAAGGGTCCTGGCGGGTGGTTTGTAACAACAGAAAGGGGCGTGTGTTGGTAGTTTGGGGTTTTACCACCGCGAGGGTTTGCATTTGTGTCGGGTTATGGCGCGGGAGCGGGGGTGTTCGTTTGGTTTGTTGGGTTCACAAACACCTCGTATGGGATTATGCGTTGGTTTTGTATAGAAACAAGAAACGGGGTGTTTGTTTTCATGATTTAGCAGCAGCCACGAGGGGTGCGTTTGGTATTAAAGACGAGCGAAGGGTGGTTTGGTTTAGGTTGGGTTTATATCACCGAAGGGGGGTGTGTTTGGACTGTCACAGCCGCGGGTGCGGTTGGTTTGGTTGTTCGCCGCTAGGGCGCGTTAGTTTTGGGTGGCAGCCACCCGACGCGGGTGCGTTTGGCTGTGACAGCCCGCAAGGGTATGCTGTTGGTTGTTATGATAGCCACCACCAAAAGGGTGTGTTTGGCTGCAGGTTCTATAACCCATCCGGGGTGTTTGTTTTGCGGTATAACAGCTGGGAAGGAGTGTGGGGTTTCATAGTGGCATTAGGGGTGTGTTTGGTTTTGTTAAACGACCTTGCCAAAAGGGGATGCGTTTGGGGTTTTTTTAGAACGCTATATGGTAGCGTTGGTTTTTGATGCAGGCCTCATTAAGGTGGTGTTTGGTTTAGTAGAAAACCCCTCAAGGCGTGGCGTTTGGTATAAACAAGGTATACACAAAGGGTCTATTCCGTCTCTTATATTTTGTGTTGTAATTTATTAAAATCGAATAAATCATAAGACTTTATAAACATAAAAAACCGGATTAAATGGTGGTTAATGGTTAAATAAATGTGTCATATTATTTAGTCTCGCCTAATTATATATAGTGATCACTCAAGTAAATCGCGACACGAATAGATTGAAAAATGATTAAGTTATATAAATTTTAAGACTTTTAATTTGTAATATTCCAATAACTGGATAAACAAACGGAAACTATACTTTTCAAATGGGATAACTATTTTAGCAACCTGTCAAGGAAAAATATACAGTATTATAAAATATTTATTTATATTTTATAATTGTCATACTGTGAATAACTTCATAACTTTGTAAAAGCTTTAAAAAACATCAATGTACATGACCTTATACTCTTTAAAATGTACGTTTACTTTTATGCTAAGAAACTTTTATTTATTTTAGTTGTGATTTTTCTAAATAGGATCGATTCATTTTGTTTAATAATTTACTCACGTTTCTTAAATAAAATTTGCAAAGTATTAAATATTTCAAATTATTCTTTTGATTGTTGGTCTTATTATATAATTTATCATACGAATTATATAATTGCTTATTTTTCATATGTAATATATACGGGGATATATTACATACTCTGCTATATGATTCATCGTATGAATTACATATGCTTTTTGATTTATTTATTTAACCAACCACCAAACTATTATAACTTTAAATATAAATCTTTTATCAACGTGACGCGTTGATGTAACCATTCATCGGAAAACCAAGTACATCATCGTAGGCTAGTGGGTCATAGCCGTTAAGATAAACCGCAACTTCTTGGTCGAGCCGTTTCAGTTTCCGTTTCGTCTTGTACTCAATGTGTACATTCCCGCCATTATTCTTCATCATCGATGTGGGTATAGCCCATGTTTCACTTGTTTTTACACTTTACTTTACAATCTCGGGGGAGAATACATGCTACAATACAACTTGTTTACATATCTGTTTACAATATCTTTTACATACTATTCTACACACTTGGGATTTCATACTGTTTGCAATTTATATTACATACTTGTTTCATCTTTGTCACATACTCATTTGCATACATGTTTACGAAATTGTTTACATTACTCATTTCGAACTCAAACTACTTGTTTTATATCAACACTCTTTTTCTACTCTTATGGATTTAAGTACTCAAAGCTATTTTTGATACAAACTAAGTGTATTTTATTGGGACACAAGTGTTTTGGTTATCATCTCTGTTTACATGTGGCTAGTAACATAACCCACCATTGCCCAATTATCATGAACTGTCAATTTCTTGACCGGAGGACCGATTGAGGGAGCGCGAGCGTATAAATAGATCTAGAGTAAACTGCAAAAATCATCCATGTGGTTTGTAGTTCGTTGCACTAATCATCCCTAACCGATACTATTGGCACTAATCATCCTTGAGTGGTGAAACGTTCGGCAATAATCATCCCTGAAGGGATGTTTTTTGCAAAACTTTTTTGGTTAAATTTTTGCAAAATTCATCCCTAATAAGGATGATTTTTACCGGACATTTGCTACTCAGGGATGATTATTGCCAATAGTATTGGCAAGGGATGTATTAGGTGCCACTAACTAAACCACAGGGGATGTTTTTTGCAGTTTACTCTTAGATTATTGGGTTGGAACATCCCTGTTGGGTTGAGTAGCTCTCACTAGTTTCGACTGTACTGAAACAACGAAGCTACATGTCGGAACATTTGGATGTTTACGGGTTTGAACATCTTCAAGGGACATTTAGTGCATTAAATTGCATACATATATGTCGAGCTTCAGTGTCATGAGCTTAGCGCAACAGTAGATATTAATTATGTGGTACTGTATTTGTTATAGTAGACCCATACATTTTGGAAAATCAACGATTTCACTGTCCATACTACTTATTGAACATTACTAATTTCTGAACACTTTTCATTATCTTGCTGCGAAGCAATAAACATTAAAACTATTTTGGTTTTACACTTACTCTTACAAATTCTTGGCTGATTATTATCAGGATTGAAATGATCATTCGTACTTTATTTAATCTTTGATTCCAACATGTACATTTTAGTACTTACAAACTATATGGAATCTCACCAACTTTCAATGTTGGACACTTTTAAGCATGTTTTTCTCAGGTCGATTAGTGCTTGGCTTACTGATGTGCTATGGAGTATAATATTGACAAGTTTTCATTTATGGAATTTTCTACTTAATACAAATGATCAAATCTTGTTGGGCTATTTTTCAAGCTTTTCATTGTGATGCAATTTATGGGACAAATGGTATACAATTTCAAAAGAATATCAACGAGATTTATTTTCAAACGACACATTTAGAGGTCGTTCTCTTGTATCTTGTGCTTTGTATTATGAAGTAACGCTCCCGGACATATTTCCGCTGCGACACATTTTGGGGGTGTTACAGATTGGTATCAGAGCCAAGGTTATAGAGAACTAGGTTGATATTATACCCTAGACTATGAACCGTTTTCACAAAACATATGCTATCACATCAAACATTTTCAAAGTGCATACACGTTACTTGCTTATGTGCTTACATTACGTGCTGCATTAAGTGCTTATGTGACATACATATATGTAATATATATGCTTACATCTTTTGCGTATATCACACGTTTATTTATATAAGAGTTATTTATATAAATACCAGAGCATTTCTTAAGACATTGTGAGTTGCACAATGGTCTCATTTCGTTCTCAGACATTGTGAGTTAAACCATGGTCTCTAAGGATATTATTTTTTTATAGCTTTTATACTATATGTATTACGTACGAGACGTCATTAATTTTTGGGTTTACAGGATTTATGTATGAATCAAAAGTATTACAAGTCTTGTCATGGCGGGATTGTAATAGGAGGTTTTAATCTGATAATTGCCATGTTGTCTGGTTCATCGAGACCTTTTTACCTTATTTTACTCTAGCCGAAGTATTCATTAACTATCTTGACACACTACTTGTCGATCTTCCTGATTGTCTTTATCCCGTCTTGAAGACGAGTTATACTTATCTTCGTAAGTATTCTTGTTCTCCAAACAATCCTTATCTCTTTACTCGTCTTTATCCTTTTGACAGTAGTAATTCTTTTAGCAGTTGTAATCTAGCAGCATTAACTTTTATACCAGCAGTACTGAGCAGTAGTAACTCTAATAATCATCTTGAAGTCTTTAAGTCCCAACATGGAGAGCTATCCCAGACTCTAGATCCGCTTGGTCCGCTTTACTAGATCCAGTTATGATAGGTCACATACAAAAGCGCTTAAACAAGTATAAAATGATAAACATAAACAAGCACTCAACGATAAATCAAGAAATCGAGATAAACAAATACCAAACATTCAGATCTTCATAATAATGGCTAATACCCGAAGGTATTAGCCTTCAAACATCATAATAAATACAAGAGTAATTATTTAGCCAATGTAAACTAACCAAGTTAACGAATGATACCAAAAACTAAATGATTACTAAAGTATATGGAATTGCACGTTGTATTCTATGGAATTGAATACGTTGCTCGACCTCTTCTACTCTTTTTCTCCTCTGAAAATCAACTTTTGTGGTTTAGGTATCGAGAATATGATTTAGCACACTTAAAACTCGTTTTTGAGTTTTGTATTTATAGGGTCTGGAAGTCGGTTGGATACGGCGTATCCAAGAGTTGGATACGGCGTATTGGTCTTCAGAATAGTAATCTTCAAAATATCTTCATTTAAGCTCCAGAATGCGCGCCTTTTGCTAACTTTCACCAATTACTCCATAATTACTGCAATTCTCAAATATAAACGATTAAGTAACAATTCTTTGCAATAACTATACAAAATGGGTTAATAACATAGGATAAATGTTGCTATGAAATAGACGTTATTTGATGTCATCACAAGCACACATGCACACAATGAATATAAGGTCTGGTCTACTGGATGTGAGATACATAAGGGTGCCAATCATTTAACGATAGCGTGTGGTATCAACGGCTTTCCCTTGTGGATCTTCATCCAGTTTGGATTTCTCCACCATTGGAGTATCCACTAGGTCGTAGGTTTCCATACCATATTTTAAAGTATTCCAAGAAGGCATATTTGTATTGGTTTAAAAAGATGTGTAACATCCGAAAATTTTCGGAATTTTAAAGGACTATTTTAATCTTTGACTTTTCGAGTCTAACTTTACTTTTTGACTTTTGGTCATTTGTTGTCACATAAAAGCGATTACTGCGTGAGCGGTAAAATTTTCGGAACATAATTTAAATAATAAATCATATTTATTATTACAACTCTCACGTGCAAAGTTAATGTTGACTTATTTGAATTGAAAACGAAAAAGATATATTGTATTCCTGATGCGACTTATATCAAAACGACCCACTAGATCACGTTTTCACGATTCAGACTCGAAACAATTTGAACGTAAAAACCGACATTCTGGCAACTTCTTAGTTTTCCCCCGAGAACCGAAAACAGTCAGAAGGTGACTAAAATGTCCTCGCAAAAATTTTAAACACAATACGTACCGACCCAAAATAATTAAATTTATATTTAGTTATCATAATTTATTAAATAAAAATTATTTAATAAATTAATTATCGTGTTGTTCAAAAACGTTTGTTAAAAACGCGATTATTAAAGTTCAAAATTTATTTTTACGGACGAAGTCTATTAGTAATATACATAATAATAAATAATAAACGTTTTAAATGTTTACAAAAATTAGTCGAGAAAACTACCATTTTTATCAAAAAATGATTAAGAAAACAATGCGCAAGGTTTCGTGCGTTGAATCATCCGTTAAGTCGTTCAAACGAGTCCCGAACCGCTTTTTATCAAAACTATATTAAAAAATTACACTTTTTACCCTACACTATTAAACTCTTGTCACTTTCTTTAAAACTTTTTATATATATTAAAAAGTTATATCATTTTATTTATATAAAACACACACATCTCCATTTCATCTCTCTCCCTCCCCAAATCCGGCAGCCACCTCCGGCCACCGTCACCTCCGTCGGAAAACTTTTTCGGCGAACCCAAAAATTATAAAAAGATAGATCCGTCCCGGATCTATCCGATCCACCACCACGCGCGTGCCACCACTGCTGCCAGCCATACTGATGCACACCACCACCACAAGACCACGTCATCATTATCATTATAAACACCACCATCATTCACCACCTCCCCACGTCGCCAATCATCACCGCCACCAACAACCACTACCCACAAGGGTCCGTTAGTTATCTTGCTCAGCCTACACACAAGGGAGCGTTCGGTTTGATATAAAACCCAAAAAAGGTTCATCGTTTTAAAGGTTAAACAACACAAGGTGTGTTGTTTCGTGGCTTAGCAGTCAGGGTGCGCAATGTTTGTCCTAAGCCCCGAAAAGGGCCTTTGGGTTGGGGCAGCCCCGAAACAGGGTGCGGAGGTTTTGTGTTTTCATCGAGTAGGATACGTTCGGTGTTGTGTTTATCTTCAAAGGGGCGTTCATTTCTGAGTATTTGCACTACGAAGGGTGCGTTTTGGATGTGTGGTTTTTCAGCGGCATAGGTGCTGTTGTATTTAGTAACACCGAAAGGGTGGGATTCGTTTAAGGTTGTTACAGCAAAGAGGTGTTTTGTTGGTGTTTTTGGTTTTAACAAGATTAGGGTGCGTTGGTTCGGTATATAAAAAACCACGAAGCGGTTGCGTTTGTTTTACATTAAGCATCATGGTGCGTTTGATTTAACATTAAAATGATAAGGGTGCGTTTGGCTGTGAAAGTGAGATTAAGGGTGTTTGGTTGGCTGTGTAACAGCCTAGGTGTGTTTGGTACAGCCAACAAAAAGGGGCGTTTGGCTGTGGAAATCAGCCGAGGGTGTGTTGGGTTCAGCACCACCGCGGGTGTCATTTGGTATATGTGCATCAACACCGAATGGTGCGTTTAGGTTGGTGGTAAACGCCAACACAAGGGTGTTTGGTTGTGGTTTTTGAAAGCCCACATAAGGGCGTGTTTCGTTTCATCGTCAAAAAAGGTGTTTGACTTTATTTATTTTATTTAGTATTAAAATATCGCCTAGATAAATATTGAAACACGAGTATATTTTGCCACATGGATTGGGTGATTGAAAAGTGAAAAACATTGAATTTTGTAAATATGGGAAACATCACATAAACGAGAAGGTCATGGCGAAATTTCAAAAAGATATATATATGCTTAGTAACATTCACTATGATTCTAATATTATAGAAACCCGCCAAGGAAACAAAATACCAAATTATAAAATAACACTTTATAATTTTTGACAATATGATAACGTTACAACTTTTGTAAAAACCTTACAAACATCTTTTAACATGATTTGTAACTTTAGAACGTATGGTTACTTTATACAAGAACTTGTTAATAATTGTTAAACGGTGATTTCCGGAAAAGAGTCGAATTATTTTATTTAATAATTTACTCGCGTTTCTTATATAATTCTTATAAAGTATATTTACTTCAAACATTCTATTTGATTATTTGTCTTAATTATTAAACTCACCATACGATTTATAGTTGTTCATTTTCATGTGTAGTATATACGGAATGTATTACATACTTGGTTATATAATTCACCACATGAATTATATACTTTGATCTATTTTATCGAACCAACCGTGAGACCAAACTGCCACTCGGAACCTACATCTTTTATCAACGGGCCGCATTGATGTAATCATCCATCGGGAAACTAAATTCATTATCCTAAGCTAGTGGGTCATAGCCGTTAAGTTAATCTACAACTTCTTGGTCGAGCCGTTTTAGTTTTCGTTCTGTCTTGTACCTAATGTGTACATTCCCGCCAATCGTTCTTCAACATCGATGTGAGTTTATAGCCCCTCTTTAACTTGTTTTACATTTATTTTACAAATCTCGGGGGAGAATACATGCTCAATACAACTTGTTTACATATTCATTTACAATATCTTTTACATACTATTCTACACACTTGGTTTACATACTTGATTTTGCAATTCATTACAAACACAATTACATGGATTATTACAGACTTGGTTTCATACTTTGTCACATACTCATTTGCATACACATTTACGAAATTGTTTACATACTCATTACAAACTCAATTACTTGATTTGTATCACACTCTTTCCTACTTATGGATTTAAGTACTTAAAGCTATTTACGAATACAATGGTAAACTTTTATTGGACACAAGTGTTTTCGGTTATCATCTCCTGTTTACATGTGCCTAAGTAACTAAACCTACCATTGCCTATTATCATGAACTGTTAAATTCTTGACCGGAGGACCGGTTGAGGAAGCGCGAGTGTATAAATAGATCTATATGGTAAATTGACATCCTTAGTTCGGTCTGAGTAGCTCTCACTAGTTTCGACCCGTACTGAAACACGAATGCATACATGTCGGAACAATTTGGATGTTACGGGTTTGAACATCGACACGGGCCTTTATTTGCATAAAATCGCATACATAGATGTCGAGCTTCAGTGTCATGAGATTAGCGCAACAGTAGATATTATTTATGTGGTACTGTATCTGTTATAGTAGACCCATACATTTTAGAAAATCAATGATATCACTGTCCATACTACTAATGAACATTACTAATTTCTGACACTTTTTCATTACATATTGCGGCGAAGCAATAAACACTAAACTCTTGGTCTACATTTACTCTTACATTTTGGCCATATTATAATGATTGAAATATCAGCAAACTTTAATAAATCTTTGGATCTCAATAAAAAAAAACATTTACATTTATACTTACAATCTATATGAACTCACCAACTTTAATGTTACACTTTTAACATAGTTTTTCTCAGTGAATTAGATGCTTGGCTTACGTGAGTGTGCATGTGAGTCTGAAATGACAAGATTCATTTATGGATTCAACTTACATACATATGAATCAAATCTCGTTGGTTATTTTCAAGCATTTTCAGAGATGCAATTAAGGAACAAATGTTATATGAATTTCAAGAAAATCAACGAGATTGCTTTTCAAACGACACATTTAAAGGTCGTTCTCCTGTATCTTGTGTTGTTGTATTATGAAGTAATGCCCCGGACATATTTCCGCTGCGACACATTTTTGAGGGTGTTACAGATTGGTATCAGAGCCAAGGTTATAGAGAACTAGGTTGCATATTTTACCCTAGACTATAACCGTTTTCACAAACATTGTATTACATCAAACATTTTCAAAGTGCATACACACTACTTGCTTATGTGCTTACAATACTTGTTACATTCAGTGCTTACGTGACATACATATATATAATATATATATGCTTGCATCCCTTTGCGTATACCGTATAATTATTTTTATAAGAATTATTTATATAAATACCAGAGCATCTTCTTAGACATTGTGAGTTGCACAATGGTCTCACTTCGTTCTCGGACATTATAAGTTAAACAATGGTCTCCAAGAATATTTTTCATAACTTTATACAATATCGTAATTATACGCGAAGCTTCATGAGATTTTTGTTTGCATGAGATTAAGTATGAAATCTAAGTAATACAAAGTCTTTGTATGGCGACTTGTAATAGGAGGATTGATATGATAATTGTTATGCTGACTCGTCATAATGACCTTTTACCTTATTTACTCTAACCGAGTACTCATTAACTATCTTGAACACTATGTCGATCTTCCCTGATTGTTTTACTCCCTGTCTTCGAAGACGAGTTTTAAATACTCGTTCCATACTCTTTAGAGCATCGGCATCGTATAGTCATCCACCCCTTGAGAAAACTTTGTGTGTAGCGTTGTTGCATCCAGAATTATTACGTAGGATAATTTATAATTTCCTTATTTAAAAGGATTGGGATGCTTTTTCAGTTAAATAAAGAAATTGTAAATCACCGAACCATAAGTTTATCAATTCATTATTTACATAAATTGGGACGCTTCTTTATGCAAATAATAAATTATAAATGAGTGGACTTAATGGTATCCAATATGACACGAGTATGAACTCGAACCCGATAATCACCGGAATCCGTTAAAAAGGTTTAGAAGCACAATAGTGTCTTGCCACTCCGCAGAAATCTTAAGGCCTCACTTGGAACTACCTTATCTTGTTCTTAAGTTGTTACTTTTGCTATTACGAATCCTAGCGATCGTGAACTGTTTGTGAAGCTAACCGACTTGTGCACACGTGAACTAATGGAGCTGATTTATCGAACTAACGACTGAGTACCATAATCCGTCGTCTATCGCATAAGCTCTCTCGCGAGCTCCTCTCATTTATTGAACTTTATTCTAGGGATATTGTTTCTCGGAGGGTCCTCACCCTCTGCATCCCATCACCATTTGTCATAGTTATTGTCGTTATGGTTGCTGTTGTTGGGTCCTGGAGCGGTCCCGACTGATACAACTTTATCCAATAGGTAATGCAACTCCCCTTAAACGAGATAAACACCTATCGACGAGCATATATTTTGGAGACTATTTCATTTCGAGCCACTAGTAGGAAGACTTAGGTCGCGATACATTCTATATTGGTCTTCAGAATAGTAATCTTCAAAATATCTTCATTTAAGCTCCAGAATGCGCGCCTTTTTCTAACTTTCACCAATTACTCCATAATTACTGCAATTCTCAAATATATACGATTAAGTAACAATTCTTTGCAATAACTATACAAAATGGGTTAATAACATAGGATAAATGTTGCTATGAAATAGACGTTATTTGATGTCATCACAAGCACACATGCACACAATGAATATAAGGTCTGGTCTACTGGATGTGAGATACATAAGGGTGCCAATCATTTAACGATAGCGTGTGGTATCAACGGCTTTCCCTTGTGGATCTTCATCCAGTTTGGATTTCTCCACCATTGGAGTATCCACTAGGTCGTAGGTTTCCATACCATATTTTTTAAGTGATTCAAGAGCATATTTGTATTGGTTTAAAAAGATGTGTAACATCCGAAAATTTTCGGAATTTTAAAGGACTATTTTAATCTTTAACTTTTCGAGTCTAACTTGACTTTTTGACTTTTGGTCATTTATTGTCACATAAAAGCGATTACCGCGTGACCGGTAAAATTTTCGGAACATAATTTAAATAATAAATCATATTTATTATTACATCTCTCACGTGCAAAGTTAATGTTGACTTATTTGAATTGAAAACGAAAAAGATATATGTATTCCTGAGCTGACTTATCAAAAACGACCTACTAGATCACGTTTCCATGATTCGGACTCTAAAACAATTTGATGTAAAACAACATTCCTGGCAACTTTTTAGTTTTGCCCGAGAACCGAAAACAGTCAGAAGGTGACTAAAATGCCCTCGCGGAAATTTTAAAACACAACGCGTACCGACCCAAAATAATTAAATTTATATTTAGTTATCATAATTTATTAAATAAAGATTATTTAATAAATTAATTATCGTTTTATTCAAAAACGTTTGTTAAAAACGCAATTATTAAAGTTAAAATTTATTTTTACGGACAAAGTCTATTAGTAATATACAAAATAAATAATAAACGTTTTAAATAAATTTTATAAAACGTTTACAAAATTAGTCGAGTAAATACTCATTTTTATCAGAAAAATGATTTAGAAAACAATGGCGCAAGTTTCGTGCGTTGAATCATTCGTTAAGTCGTTCAAACGAGTTTCGAACAGCTTTTTATCAAAACTATATTAAAAATTACACATTTTACCCTACACTATTAAACTCTTGTCACTTTCTTTAAAACTTTTTATATATATTAAAAAGTTATATCATTTTATTTATATAAAACACACACATCTCCATTTCATCTCTCTCCCTCCCCAAATCCGGCAGCCACCTCGGGCCACCGTCACCGCCGGAAAACTTTTCCGGCGAACCCAAAAATTATAAAAAGATAGATCCGTCCCGGATCTATCCGATCCCCACCACCACGCGCTGCCACCACTGCTGCCGCCACACCGATGCACCACCACCACCACAAGACCATCGTCATCATTATCATTATAACACCACCATCATCACCACCTCCACCACGTCGCCATCATCACCGCCACCACAACCACGACCCACAAGGGTGCGTTGGTTTGTCTTGCTCAGCCGACACCACAAGGGTGCGTTCGGTTTGACAGAAAACCCAAAAAGGGTGCGTCTGTTTTGTGGTTAAACAACACAAGGGTGTTGTTTCGGTGGCTTAGCAGCAGGGTGCGCATGGTTTGTCCTAAGCCCCGAAAAGGGCGCGTTGGGTTGGGGTCAGCCCCGAAAAGGGTGCGGGTGGTTTGTGTTTTCATCGAGTAGGGTACGTTCGGTGTTGTGTTTAGCACCATAGGGTGCGTCCGATTTGTAGTTTGCACCAACGAAGGGTGCGTTTGGTTGTGTGGTTTTTCAGCCGGCATAGGGTGCGTTGGATTTAGTAACACCGAAGAGGGTAGGTTCGGTTTAAGGTTGTAACAGCAAGGAGGTGTTTGTTTGGTTGTTTTTGGTTATTAACAAGATTAGGGTGCGTTTGGTTCGGTTATAAAAACCACGCAGCGGGTGCGTTTGGTTTAACGAAAAATGGATTAGGGTGCGTTTGGCTGCGAAAGTGAGATTAAGGGTGTTTGGTTGGCTGTGTGACAGCCTAGGTGTGTTTGGTACAGCCAACAAAAAGGGCTCGTTTGGCTGTGGAAATCAGCCGAGGGTGTGTTGGGTTCAGCACCACCGCGGGTGCGTTTGGTTTTGGCAGCAGCACCGAATGGGTGTGTTTGGTTTGTGGTAAACGCCAACACAAGGGTGTTTGGTTGTGGTTTTGAAAGCCCACATAGGGCGTGTTTCGTTCATCGTCAAAAAAGGTGTTTGACTTTATTTATTTTATTTAGTATTAAAATATCGCCTAGATAAATATTGAAACACGAGTATATTTTGCCACATGGATTGGGTGATTGAAAAGTGAAAAACATTGAATTTTGTAAATATGAGAAACATCACATAAACGAGAAGGTCATGGCGAAATTTCAAAAAGATATATATGCTTAGTAACATTCACTATGATTCTAATATTATAGAAACCGCCAAAGAAACAAAATACCAAATTATAAAATAACACTTTATAATTTTTGACAATATGATAACGTTACAATTTTTGTAAAAACCTTACAAACATCTTTTAACATGATTTGTAACTTTAGAACGTACGGTTACTTTTATATAAGAACTTGTTAATAATTGTTAAACGGTGATTTCCGGAAAAGAGTCAAATTATTTTATTTAATAATTTACTCGCGTTTCTTATATAATTCTTATAAAGTATTATATACTTCAAATCATTCTTTTGATTATTTGTCTTAATTATAAAACTCACCATACGAATTTTATAGTTGTTCATTTTCATGTGTAGTATATACGAAATGTATTACATACTTGGTTATATAATTCACCACATGAATTATATACTTTTGATCTATTTTATCAAACTAACCGCGAGACCAAACTGCCACTCGAAACCTAAATCTTTTATCAACGGGCCGCATTGATGTAATCATACATCGGGAAACTAAATTCATTATCCTAATCTAGTGGGTCATAGCCGTTAAGTTAAGCTACAACTTCTTGGTCGAGCCGTTCTAGTTTTCGTTCTGTCTTGTACTTAATGTGTACATTCCCGCCAATCGTTCTTCAACATCGATGTGAGTTTATAGCCCATCTTTCACTTGTTTTACATTTATTTTATAAATCTCGGGGGAGAATACATGCTCAATACAACTTGTTTACATATTCATTTACAATATCTTTTACATACTATTCTACACACTTGGTTTACATACTTGATTTTGCAATTCATTACAAACACAATTACATGGATTATTACAGACTTGGTTTCATACTTTGTCACATACTCATTTGCATACACATTTACAAAATCATTTACATACTCATTACAAACTCAATTACTTGATTTGTATCACACTCTTTCCTACTTATAGATTTAAGTACTCAAAGCTATTTACGAATACAATGGTTAATTTTTATTGGACACAAGTGTTTTCGGTTATCATCTCCTGTTTACATGTGCCTAAGTAACATAACCCACCATTGCCCATTATCATGAACTGTTAAATTCTTGACCGGAGGACCGGTTAAGGAAACGCGAGTGTATAAATAGATCTATATGGTAAATTGACATCCTTAGTTCGGTCTGAGTAGCTCTCACTAGTTTCGACCCGTACTGAAACACGAATGCATACATGTCGGAACAATTTGGATGTTACGGGTTTGAACATCGACACGGGCCTTTATTTGCATAAAATCGCATACATAGATGTCGAGCTTCAGTGTCATGAGATTAGCGCAACAGTAGATATTATTTATGTGGTACTGTATCTGTTATAGTAGACCCATACATTTTAGAAAATCAATGATATCACTGTCCATACTACTAATGAACATTACTAATTTCTGACACTTTTTCATTACATATTGCGGCGAAGCAATAAACACTAAACTCTTGGTCTACATTTACTCTTACATTTTGGCCATATTATAATGATTGAAATATCAGCAAACTTTAATAAATCTTTGGATCTCAATAAAAAAAAACATTTACATTTATACTTACAATCTATATGAACTCACCAACTTTAATGTTACACTTTTAACATAGTTTTTCTCAGTGAATTAGATGCTTGGCTTACGTGAGTGTGCATGTGAGTCTGAAATGACAAGATTCATTTATGGATTCAACTTACATACATATGAATCAAATCTCGTTGGTTATTTTCAAGCATTTTCAGAGATGCAATTATGGGACAAATGTTATATCAATTTCAAGAAAATCAACGAGATTACTTTTCAAACGACACATTTAGAGGTCGTTCTCTTGTATCTTGTGTTGTTGTATTATGAAGTAACGCCCCCTGACATATTTCCGCTGCGACACATTTTTGGGGGTGTTACAGATTGGTATCAGAGCCAAGGTTATAGAGAACTAGGTTGCATATTTTACCCTAGACTATAACCGTTTTCACAAATATTGCATCACATCAAACATTTTCAAAGTGCATACACACTACTTGCTTATGTGCTTACACTACTTGTTGCATTATGTGCTTACATGACATACATATATATAATATATATATGCTTACATCCCTTTGCGTATATCGTACATTTATTTATATAAGAGTTATTTATATAAATACCAGAACATCTTCTTAGACATTGTGAGTTGCACAATGGTCTCACTTCGTTCTCAGACATTGTAAGTTAAACAATGGTCTCCAAAAATATTTTTCATAACTTTATACAATATCGTATTACACGAAAGCCGTCATAATTTTTGTTTACATGGGATTATGTATGAATCTAAGTATTACAAGTCTTGTATGGGCGGGACTTGTAATAGGAGGATTGATACGATAATTGCTATGCTGACTCGTTCATAATGACCTTTATCTTATTTACTTTAACCGAGTACTCATTAACTGTCTTGAACTCTATGTCGATTTCCCCTGATTGTTTCACTCACCGTCTCTGAAGACGAGTTTCAAACACTCGTCCCATACTCATTAGAGCACCTGCATCGTCATGTCATCTACCACCTTGAAAACTTTGTGTGTACGCGTGTTGCATCAGAAATTATTAAGTAGGATGATTTATAATCTCTTTATTTAAAAGGATTGGGACGCCTTTTCGGTTAAATAAAGAAATTGTAAATCACCGAACCATAAGTTTATCAATTCATTATTTACATAAATTGGGACGCTTCTTTATGCAAATAATAAATTATAAATGAGTGGGCTTAATGGTATCCAATATGACACGAGTATGAACTCGAACCCGATAATCACCGGAATCCGTTAAAAAGGTTTAGAAGCACAATAGTGTCTTGCCACTCCGCAGAAATCTTAAGGCCTCACTTGGAACTACCTTATCTCATTCTTAAGTTGTTACTTTTGCTATTACGAATCCTTGCGATCGTGAACTGTTTGTGAAGCTAACCGACTTGTGCACACTTGAGCTAATGGAGCTGATTCATCGAACTAACGACTGAGTACCATAATCCGCCGTCTATCGCATAAGCTCTCTCGCGAGCTCCTCTCATTTATTGAACTTTATTCTGGGGATATTGTTTCTCGGAGGGTCCTCACCCTCTGCATCCCATCACCATTTGTCATAGTTATTGTCGTTATGGTTGCTGTTGTTGGGTCCTGGAGCGGTCCCGACTGATACAACTTTATCCAATAGGTAATGCAACTCCCCTTAAACGAGATAAACACCTATCGACGAAACAGATAGTTGGACTATTCATTTCGGGCCACTAGTAGGAAGACTTAGGTCGCGATACATCCTAGTACTGCCAAGTAAGTTGGGTACTTACATCCATAAGCCACGTTGATGTGAATCATCGAACCTTACAGATAGTAGAAACGAGACTCCGTCCTCGGACATTTAGAAACTTATACAAACATACTCACGCGACTACACCTTCTTCTTGAGGTTTTCACTATAATGAGACTTTTCCTATAACGCGGTTATACCAGTCATAAGATTTGTACTGATATATTTTGAGATACCCATTTTGATGGATTAAATACCCTGGACAAATCTAGCCAAAATCTTTGGTAGATTGAGAAGTGTAGAAACACCGAATTTTGCTGAATAAAATTATCAGCGTCTTGTTTAGAACGAGTTTATTAAACCTTAAATCTTTTCTTGGTCACACAATCGGGTAACGCAAATTAAATCTAGGGACGAGATTTCTTTAAGGGGTAGGTACTGTAACATCCGGTAATTTTCGGAATTTTAAAGGACTATTTTAATCTTTGACTTTTCGAGTCTAACTTGACTTTTTGACTTTTGGTCATTTATTGTCACATAAAAGCGATTACCGCGTGACCGGTAAAATTTTCGGAACATAATTTAAATAATAAATCATATTTATTATTACATCTCTCACGTGCAAAGTTAATGTTGACTTATTTGATTTGAAAACGAAAAAGATATATGTATTCCTGAGCTGACTTATCAAAAACGACCCACTAGATCACGTTTTCACGATTCGGACTCTAAAGCAATTTGATGTAAAACGACATTCCTGACAACTTTTTAGTTTTGCCCGAGAACCGAAAACAGTCAGAAGGTGACTAAAATGCCCTCGCAAAAATTTTAAACACAACGCGTACCGACCCAAAATAATTAAATTTATATTTAGTTATCATAATTTATTAAATAAAAATTGTTTAATAAATTAATTATCGTGTTATTCAAAAACGTTTGTTAAAAACGCAATTATTAAAGTTAAAATTTATTTTTACGGACAAAGTGTATTAATAATATACAAAATAAATAATAAACGTTTTAAATAAATTTTATAAAACGTTTACGAAAATTAGTCGAGTGAATACTCATTTTTATCAGAAAAATGATTTAGAAAACAATGGCGCAAGTTTCGTGCGTTGAATCATCCGTTAAGTCGTTCAAACGAGTCCCGAACCGCTTTTTATCAAAACTATATTAAAAAGTTACACTTTTTACCCTACACTATTAAACTCTTGTCACTTTCTTTAAAACTTTTTATATATATTAAAAAGTTATATCATTTTATTTATATAAAACACACACATCTCCATTTCATCTCTATCCCTCACCAAATCTGGCAGCCACCTCCGGCCACCGTCACCGCTGCCGTGCCGCCGCCGAAAAACTTTTCCGGCGAACCCAAAAATTATAAAAAGATAGATCCGTCCCGGATCTATCCGATCCCCACCACCACGCGCTGCCACCATTGCTGCCGCCACACCGATGCACCACCACCACCACAAGACCATCGTCATCATTATCATTATAACACCACCATCATCACCACCTCCACCACGTCGCCATCATCACCGCCACCACAACCACGACCCACAAGGGTGCGTTGGTTTGTCTTGCTCAGCCGACACCACAAGGGTGCGTTCGGTTTGACAAAAAACCCAAAAAGGGTGCGTCCGTTTTGTGGTTAAACAACACAAGGGTGTTGTTTCGGTGGCTTAGCAGCAGGGTGCGCATGGTTTGTCCTAAGCCCCGAAAAGGGCGCGTTGGGTTAGGGTCAGCCCCTAAAAAGATGCGGGTGGTTTGTGTTTTCATCGAGTAGGGTACGTTCGGTGTTGTGTTTAGCACCATAGGGTGCGTCCGATTTGTAGTTTGCACCAACGAAGGGTGCGTTTGGTTGTGTGGTTTTCAGCCGGCATAGGGTGCGTTGGATTTAGTAACACCGAAGAGGGTGGTTTCGGTTTAAGGTTGTAACATCAAGGAGGTGTTTGTTTGGTTGTTTTTGGTTATTAAAATATAAGGGTGCGTTTGGTTTAACGGAAAATGGATAAGGGTGCGTTTGGCTGTGAAAGTGAGATTAAGGGTGTTTGGTTGGCTGTGTGACAGCCTAGGTGTGTTTGGTACAGCCAACAAAAAGGGCGCGTTTGGCTGTGGAAATCAGCCGAGGGTGTGTTGGGTTCAGCACCACCGCGGGTGCGTTTGGTTTTGGCAGCAGCACCGAATGGGTGCGTTTGGTTTGTGGTAAACGCCAACACAAGGGTGTTTGGTTGTGGTTTTGAAAGCCCACATAGGGCGTGTTTCGTTCATCGTCAAAAAGGGTGTTTGACTTTATTTATTTTATTTAGTATTAAAATATCGCCTAGATAAATATTGAAACACGAGTATATTTTGCAACATGGATTGGGTGATTGAAAAGTGAAAAACATTGAATTTTGTAAATATGGGAAACATCACATAAACGAGAAGGTCATGGCGAAATTTCAAAAAGATATATATATGCTTAGTAACATTCACTATGATTCTAATATTATAGAAACCGCCAAGGAAACAAAATACCAAATTATAAAATAACACTTTATAATTTTTGACAATATGATAACGTTACAATTTTTGTAAAAACCTTACAAACATCTTTTAACATGATTTGTAACTTTAGAACGTACGGTTACTTTTATACAAGAACTTGTTAATAATTGTTAAACGGTGATTTCCGGAAAAGAGTCGAATTATTTTATTTAATAATTTACTCGCGTTTCTTATATAATTCTTATAAAGTATTATATACTTCAAATCATTCTTTTGATTATTTGTCTTAATTATAAAACTCACCATACGAATTTTATAGTTGTTCATTTTCATGTGTAGTATATACGGAATGTATTACATACTTGGTTATATAATTCACCACATGAATTATATACTTTTGATCTATTTTATCGAACCAACCGCGAGACCAAACTGCCACTCGGAACCTACATCTTTTATCAACGGGCCGCATTGATGTAATCATCCACTGGGAAACTAAATTCAGTATCCTAAGCTAGTGGGTCATAGCCGTTAAGTTAAGCTACAACTTCTTGGTCGAGCCGTTCCAGTTCCGTTTTGTCTTGTACTTAATGTGTACATTCCCGCCAATCGTTCTTCAACATCGATGTGAGTTTATAGCCCCTCTTTCATTTGTTTTACATTTACTTCGATCTTTGACTTACAGTACCTTGACTTTCTACTTAGCAGTACTTTGACCTTTCACTTAGCAGTACTTTGACCTTTTGACTTGCACTTAGCAGTACTTTGACCTTTTGACTTGTATTTCCCAACAGAGGAAGAATGCCAAACCAAGACCAACTTTGGATGCCTTTGATGATCTTGATGTTGACTTAGCTCATGGCATAGAGTACATGGATACAGAGGAAGCAGTGAATGAAAAGGGAGGTAGCACAGTTAGTACTGTTAGGCCAGAGAGAGTTAGTACTACTGGTGCAACTATTAATACTGTTGATCCTGAAATTAGTGTTGTTGAACCTAGAACTCCACCTATAACAACAAGTATATTTGATGATAAAGATGTCACTATGGCTCAAAAATTGATAAAGATGAAAGAAAAGAAAGCCAAGGAAAAAAGGAGTGGCATTTAAAGAAGTTGAAGATTCTTCAAGACCTACAAGATCA
>BQNB010044909.1:13353-44607 GCA_026074375.1 Tanacetum coccineum
TTCTACTCTTATTTTTGACCCCTTGCTCGCTCAAATCAATATCATATGGTGCATGTCAACCATGAAAAACCTTAACTAGACTCGTGTAATTTGGACTTTGGAAAATATCATTCAAAAATCCTAAGCTTGCTTTGTTTTAGACCTAAGTGTCCTCTCATTTAACTCACCAATTACTTGTTCTATTGGGTTACCTCTAGCTTCTTTTATACTCTTAGGATAACCCGGCTCTAAGGCATTAGCTTCTAATGACGGAGACCTAACCGAATTTTGAACTAGAGGTTCAATGATCCTATCATCTTCTACCGAAGAAGATGATATAGGTTTGGGCAAGCTCTCATCAAACGTAACATTGAGAGATTCCTCAATTCTTATCGTTTCCTTGTTAAGCACTATGTATGATTTACTAGCTTGAGAGTATCCTAAAGACACACCTTCGTACGGCTTTGGGTCAAACTTGGTGAGATGTACTTTAGTGTTAAGTATAAATACTTTACAACTAAAGACCCTAAAGTACTCTAATGACGGTTTCCTATTTCTAAGGATTTATTAGGGTGTTTTATTAATGAATTTTCTTATATAAACTATATTAAAAATGTAAGTTACTGTATCTAATGCATGACACCAAAACTTTTATGGAATGGATTGCTCGTATAACATAGCACGGCTCATCTTTCTTAACTTGCGATGTGTTTTATCAACAATCTCACTCGATTTAGAAGTGAACGGGCCTGATAAGTTATAAGACATTCTATGTTGTTCACAAAAGCTTCCAAATTGCAATTTATCAAATTCACTACCATGATTTGTTAAAATTGAAACAATAAAACAATCATGTAGGTTTTCAAGTCTTTTACATAAAATTTTAAACTTCTCTAAGACATCATCATTAGACTCTACAAACACAATCCACGTGTAGTTCGAGTGATCATCGACAATCATTAAAGTGTAGAAGTTGCCTCCGTAACTTTGAATTAGAGTTGGACCAAAAAAATCTAAGTGTAACAACTCTAAAACCCTACTAGTTGACACTTCATTCCTAATCCTATTGTTTGCATTACCTTGACTTCCTAAACCACATGTATCACAAAAGTGTATTTCAAAGCTCAACTTTGGTAGGTTCCTTACTAGCTCGTTGAAAGACAAGTTTTGAACTAACCTCATATTGACGTGACCTAACCTCCTATGCTAAAGCGTTGAGTTATCCACCACGGATGTAAGACAAATTTGTTTTTTAGAGTTATCACCCAATTTTGCAAGTATATAGAGCATTTCCCCTATGTCCTTTAGCTAGTTTTTTTTACTATTTTTACTAATAGTACAATCTATTTTAGTGAAGCTAACTATACAATCATCATCACATAATTGACCTACGCTAATCAAGTTAAAAGCTAGACCACTAACATGCTCAACATTGGTAATTATAATGGAGTCATGAGTAATGTTACCTCCACCGATGATCTTTCCTTTTAGGTTGCTCCCAAATACGACATGTCCACCATCATACGCCTTGTACGAAGTAAACAATCTTCTATTCCCGGTCATGTGCTTAGTGCAACCACTATCTACAATCTAATCGTTCGGTAGTAGATCGCATTTAAGACACACCTATAAACAAATATGAATTCAAGGTCGTGGTACCCATTATTTCTTGGGTCCGTTGTGGTTAGCAAATATGGTGTCAAAGTTAACCATTCTTGGGTCTTGAAGTAAAGCACATAGTTTATGTATGCTAGTTTATGTATGTCGTACCTTGAGAACGCGGACCAATGATTGTTTTGAAAATCGTGGGAGTTTTGAAAGTTTGGTCCAACGCTCCAAGGTGTTTTTAGCCTTTGATTTGGGTAGGAGTTTTCTCTCCGTTGGAAGGTGTTATGTTGATGATACGAAGATCTTTGGTTGTTGTAAAAAATTATTCTTTCCGAAGAGTGGTTTTTTTGAAAAGAAGGTCATTGATTATATGAGTTTGAAGGTCTCATATTTGGTGTGGGTAGGAGAGGTCTAGGTTCAACTCGAGGTCGTGTGTATCCAAGTCCATTATATGAGCCTGAGTGATATCCTTGATGTTTTGTTTCCACTCTTCTAATGGGTACTTGGGGACCTCGATTGTTTGCAAAATAAGCTTGAGGTGCTATAGGTTTAACAAAGCTTTTTGATGAATTTCCGTTTTGACTCTCTTTTATAAACACTATTGGTTTATTTAGACTTACGGGAGTCGTTTTCTCATTTTTATAAAATCCAAGACCTTCTTTATCTTGGAAAAAAATATTGACAGCTTAACATGTCGTCCAAAACGACGCTACGCTTTATGAATTTTGAAATATTCAATGCTTCATCTTGAAGTCTAGAAATATTTCATTTTAAAGAGTTAACCGCTTTGGTGAGTACTTCAAACTTTTTGCAAGATTCAACCACCTCTTTATCATTTGAAAGTTTCTTTACTTTAATTTCAAGATCATTGATTTTACTTGAAAGTTTAAATATCTCATTTTTAAGAGAACGTTTTTCTTTTAAAAGTTTTTCAAAAGTTTTAGTAATGTCCTTGTTAAACCTTAGGAGTTCCTCATTCTCCTTTTGTAAATCAATAATATTTAAATCATAATTAGAACTAGATGGTTTGGATACTACCTCTTGAGAATCATTTTCCATGAGACATGTTGTGTCGTTTTGATGTTCGTCGCCGTCTTCGCTATCGTTCCATGCTCCTACGACAAAAGCCTTATTCTCCTTCGGCTTTTTACACTCACTAGCAAAGTGGCCTTATATCCCGCAATTGTATCAAGCTCCTTTTTGCTTCGAGATTTCACCACTTTTGTTACCAAATCTATTTCCGCGACCTCTTCTAAACCTATTGGCACTATTACCAAATTGATTTCCACGCCCGGATCGATTACCCTAGGGGAAGAACTTTCGGAAGTTCCTAGCCATTAAATTAAATACTTCGGCTTCTTCTTCTTCGTCTACGTCTTCATTAGTTCCTCCTTGACTATCACTATCATCACTAGTTTTCTCCTTAGTGACTTTAGCTTAAAGAGATAATGACTTGACCTTTTCTTTAGTAGTCTTGGAAGTTACGCCATCATTATCCAAGACCATTTCATAAACCTTAAGGTTTCCAATTAGCTAGTCAAGAGGAAGAGTAGCCAAGTCTTTGGCTTCTTCAATGGCCATCACCTTGGCTCTCCATTTTAATGGAAGAGCACGAAGAAACTTTCTTACGTAATTCTTGCTAGAGTAGTCCAGATCTAAAGATTTTAGACTAGTCACAATAGCGTTGAATCATGTGAAGCCGCTATCAATAGTTTTTTCATTAGATATTGAAAACTTCTTATATTCTTAAGTGAGAAGATCAATCTTGCAATTATTGACTTGTGAATTGCCTTGGTGAGTGATGATGAGTGTATGCCAAACCTCTTTGGCGGTCTTACACATAAAAACTTTTTCATACTCTTTACGAGGTAGAGTATTGTAAAGAGTCATCTTGGCTTCATTGTTCTTGCCAAGTTTCTTCTTTTGATCATCATCAGGAAGTTCATACGGTGTTTCTTTCATTAAATTAGTTTCTGAGTCTTCAACTTCATAGTAGAAATCGTCGTTTTGAATTACTTGTCATAAGTCAATAACTTTGGACTTAATGTAAGTCTCAAAGCGGGCTTTCCAAAAACAAAACCTGTTGGGTTCTAGAAAAGGTGGTCTTTGCATAGAACACCCCTCAACATAATTTTCTTGAGCCATAGATGAGGCCATGTATACTTTACTCTAACTTTTTAAAAAAACATAAGTTTAGGATTTCAAAATTTTGAAAAAGAAGTTTCAACTCCGAAACGACTTCTCGGGTAAGTCAAAACCTCGATACACCCAAAATACCCCCTCTTTAATTCCAATTAATAACACCGTATAGGAGGGTGGTGAATCCGGTGATTCAAGACATATTTTCAAGTTAAAAAAACTTACAAGTCTCGCAATACAACCGAGTGGATTAACTAAATCAACATTCAGTTGTGTAAGAAGCAAAAAGTAGACATAGAGAAAGAACGCAAAGATAGACACCAAGATATATAACTGGTCATGGAAGTTAGGTTTAAGTCCTTTCCGTACGTCTATTTTAGCTAATCCCACAAAACTCCGATATTACACTAGTATAAATCTATAATTATGTAACCTATAAACCTATAGCAATTAACTCCACCGATATGCACAAAGATCGCCTCTCATAAATAAGCTTACATCTACCTACGTATTCCGCCCATCAGAATCCACCTAAAGAACCCTGATTCACTTAACCTCTAGATCACTTAGATCAACTAGGACCTCTAAGAACTTCCCCTTGGAAGCTTACCAAACCCTAACTAGATCCTCAATGATCTAGGCTTGATCCCACGGATACAAGACTTCCCTTACAACTCGATAGAATTGAAAATAAAAATAGATGGACCCAAGTCCAAACTCTAACCCAGAGGACACCGTTTTTAAAGAAAGGGTATGAGAAAGAAGACCCTTCGACAAAACACGCTATTATGTGATTAAGTGTACTTATTTTGGCTCTTTAAACGGAGATGTTTTCACTTCATAATGAAGATGAGAAGTTTAGAACACTTTGGTGTTAGACTTAGAGGATAGGAGAAGAGAAAAAGAAAGAAAGAATGTTTGGTAAGAGGTGAGGAATACAAATGCCAGAGGGTGGAAATTATAGCCCCAGAATCCTAAATGTAGGGAAAACAATTGGCGAGTGGCGCGCATGCTCACATACTGCGTCACCAGCGCTAGATTTTTCCCGAAATGTTTTCTTCGGGATTTTTGGCGTTTTAAATACCCGCACTTGTTAAACCCCTAATTATACTTCATCATACGCTATGACCTTTCAATCGTTCTTACACTTAAAGTCAACCAACTCAAATAGCCATTTGATAAAAGCATTTGTGAAGTATTTAAAACATTTTGCTTAGCGATATTGTTAAAGAGAAGAAAAGATTTATTCAGAAACTGGTATTTTGGGTATTTCTCAAAGTGTAACTAGCTTAGTTGGGATCCAACTAAATGTTTGAAGGAGCTAGTTAGAGTACAAGATAATATTCTTAGAATATTCTTACTTGGATATAAAAGGGGAAGATATGCGAAATCTAACTTTTTCAAATTCATTAAGCACATTTTAGATAAGAGAAAATGGGTTTGAGGACTGAGTTGTCCCATGAGTGACTTGAATTGACGGAAAGGAGGCCTCTGATCTAGTTTACAATGAATTGTGAGGATTTTGAAGAGGAAGTTAAGTTGGATAGTTGAAGTGCAAGATCAAAGGGTGATAAGAGAGGTGTGTTTGTTTGGTGAGTGAGATGTGTTTGTTTGTGAGAGGGAAGTGTGTTTGTTTAAGATTTGAAATTCAATCCTAGGGTGTAGAGGAAAAAAGAGGTAGAACTTTGGATTGATTATGTGGCTTTACAAGGTGAAAATAAAGTGAGTTGTTGTGTTTGTTTGAGAGTCAATCCCAAGGTGGAGAAAAGAATGAAGTCTCTTGGCATTGAATGAATTGGCTTGATTAGGGTAGGGTATTGAAGAGTTTATGTGTGGTGGAAATTCAAAGTTACAAGGGAATAAGAGTGAATATTAGATATGTGGTAGAGAATGTTTTTATGGGAATGTGAGGTGCCTTTGTTAGGAATGTAGGAACAAGAAGTACAAACAATACAGAGGATTTGTTAGGAATGTAGGGGACAAAAAGTACAACAAGTACAAAGAGAGTACGTTGTGTAAGGGAATGTGAGTTGACATGTGGGTGTTATTTGAGGAAAGTTTATGTGAATGAATGTTTGAAGATGAAGATGAAGAAGATGAAGATAAGGATGAAATCAAATGATTGATTTTGGTTAATAATCACATTGCCAATAAGAAAGAAAAGAATGAACAAATGTGATTATGGGATTGTTGAGGAGGAAGGTGTTTGGAGTGTGTGAAGGATGAAATCATTTGTTGGGTAAGAAGAGTGAACAAATGATTAGGAAGGATGAGTTGTAGGATTGTGTAGAAGAAGTGTGGACTTGTACATGTGAGTTTGAAAAATATTTATAGGTGAGGAGATGAGAAAACTCAAAGTATAATTAATCTACAAATACCATAAACTCATTTAGTCATTTAGACTTTAATCCACGATAATTAACAGTGGATTTGATCACTGATCATCTTGATGCAAACAAGCTAAGTGCTTTGCATCTTAAGTAAAACATATCCCATAACGAGAAAGGATGCGTTTATGCAAAGTGACATTTGACTTAGTTTGACCAATAAGGGAGTAAAACCCGTTGTGTGATTAGGAACAACGTAAATCCGGATTAAGGTCAAATGAATACTTTTGCTTGATGGTATGTCGAAAACATGATCATACTAGGTTTAGAAAGAAGTTTTGGCCTTGGCTAGAGGCGTTTGATAAAAGATTTGAGTTGGCGTTTTGTAGAAAAACAGGAGGATTCATTTTTGCTATTCTCTAAGTCTAAACCTCATTTGGAGTGTTCTGAATGCTCAAATATCATGTACATACATTTATTGAAGTTTCAACATGTGTCGGGTAAGAGGAAAGCCAACAAAAGCAAATCCGTAAATACGGAATTCGCAAGTGGCGCGCTGGCCACGTGTTGACGCGTGACCAGCACCAGATGTAAAAATCCGATTTTACGGATTTTGGCTATCGTTTGTTATTTTACGTTTTGCGAACGATTATTCGTCATCATTAAAACATAAAGAAGATCCTAGTCAATGTTGCACCAACAGAGGATTATCAACAAGTTATGCTTTTGTCTTTTTCTTTTCTATTTTACTACTCAAATTCGAGTTTTTGTGATTTCGCCGCTCGGACTGCGAGGACTATTAGAAGATAAATAAGTCATACCCGGTTTGTGGGTTTAGGGTATATACGGTTTTTACCATTATAAATTGTGAATCGATAATACATAGCACCTACGTGTTTATTCAATGTCTAACAAAAATATCGTAACTTTTTCTTAACATCCGCGCTTTAAATTTTGGTACATACTGATGCTTTTGGTGAACTCTCTCCGTATGTTTACGAGTCAAATTTGGCTTTACAGATATAAAAGTTTATGTGATATAACATTTCAAACTTGTAGTATAATTATGGAATCTATGACAGTGAATGCCCTACTGGATAGTGAAGTTTTTATATAAATCCATAACTTGATGAATTTCTTTTAGCTGGTGCTTTAATTTGCACTAATTGCAAACGGTTCATAGATTTAATGATTAAGGTGAAAAGGAAGATGTTTAAGGGTGAATAAGGACAAAAGTGGGAAGCAACGAGGGATTACTTTAAAACTAAGAAACATGTTTGTAGAAATTGACATGCTAAAAGATCATTTGGTCGGAATAGGGCATCACGAGTTTAAGCTTGAGAGGGAACATGCTTTTAACCATTCTTTCATTAATTGCTTACACCATCTAGCATCTTTTTTTTACCTTTTTAATTACTTTTATCTTAAAATAATCACATAAAAAACATGATGAGAAGTAATAAATCCTGCCTAGTTTCATGAATACTTTTTAAAATTCTTTTGTCATTCCCTTAGCCATCTTCTGTTTCTTTGTATTAACCATTTAACACTAGGTTTCAAACTTGTTTAATGGACGAGTTAGTTTTACTAATTTATAAACAACGGAGTTGATATGTTAATATTTTATATTATATTAATTTTAACTTAAACAATTTAAATATATGCAAAACTACACATTAATTCTTAAAAAAATTAATCACGCGTTTTTAAGATTTGTGAATATAAATTAGTAAAATAAACTATACTAAGACCAAGTTTAAACCAATTTCATATAAATATGAAGTTTTAACGTGTAACATATGTTATCGAATTAAATATAATAATATACAAACTGATAAAGTTTCATACCATAATAAAAAATTCAATAAAATAAAATATCTTGTCTAACAATTAGCTACGATAATTGTATATATACATATATAGAGTTATGATCAAATAAGAAGTTTTCTTAAAATAAGAATGATAAGAAGTAACTATAACAGCATATTCAAGATGCACCGACTTAAATTAGATGCATCTCTATAATCTTAGATGCATTATAACGCATCATAATGTGTTTTCTAGCTTTTAATTAGATGCATATACGCATATTAGATGCATTTCATTTTTTCTCTTATTTTTTGTTCCTCTGCATGTGCCAAAATCATGAAAATCATTTGCGATTTGAAAGCTCTAGCCACATCACAAGCAATCTGGATACGAAGAATTGTTAAAGCACCTGGATAAAATCAATTGAAGCCAACTACAGTTTTCTTCGAAAACATGTCAGTTATAGCAATTGCAAAGAACCCAGTTTATCATAGGTGCACAAAACATATCGTTTTGAAACATCATTTTATCAGAGAAGCAAGTGAAAATGAAGAGGTGCAACTTGAATTTTGTGGAACGAATGATAAACACATTTTTACAAAAGCAGGATTGATCAACTCAACGCTAAACAAAATACGTATATAATGTTGATGGTTAAAGAGAAGGTAATAGTCACATTAAGGGTGTGCTTGATTGTGCTTGGTTGGATGTATTAAGAGGTGGAGAATAGGAAAAACAAGCATTAATTAAGCTTGGTTTACTATAATGGAATTAACCATTACCCAAAACTAAGTAACGAGTCATTACTCAATAAAATATGAGTTATGATAATGATTATTACTCTATATAATCATCAAGTACATATTGTAACTTCCATTTATAGAGAACTTTTATTTTTAATTTCATTTTTCTTTTGTTTTTCACGTAATATAATTCACAAGGATCTACCATGGTTTATTAAAATACTCTTTTATATATATATATATATATATATATATATATATATATATATATATATATATAGGGTGAGGTTCTTTTCAGAACCAAATAAATGTACAGAACTGCGAGAACCAACATCAACCAATCAAATTTTTTTGAATATTTATTTTTATTACTTAATTTAAAAGGGTATTATAGTAAAATTACATTTTGTATTTTCTTTCTAATTTTTTTAATAAAAAACGTTTTTTACTTCCTAAAATTTAGGAATTTTTTTATTATTTATTTCAAATAATTTTCTTTTTCCAGCAATTATGATTTTCAAACGTAAGATGCATATGTGTTTTTTTTTCTTTACATAATGTAAATTTACATATATTTTTACCGTTCAATTGCTTAAACCTCTAATGTGTATTGTCACAAATATTTACACAAGTGCATGGAATGACCAACATAAATACTTTACATGTACAATATACATTTCAAAACAAAAAAAATTATAAAATCTAAAATCATGTGATATACAATTCAAATACAAAATTCTAAAAGTAAAGAATAAATGAAAGTTTCGTTGATGTATAGACGTGTCTACTGATCTTTAATAAAAAACCAGATTTGGTTTTGCCGAATATGCACATGTATTTTCTCTTCAAAAGCCGTAAATTATCTTCATGTATATGTGTGCATCCACTTCTAGATCTTCAATGCTATCATCATCTTCATCAATCTAACCCAAGAGTACACAAATACAATTAAACCACGAACAAATAGGAAACAAATCTTTTAAGCATAACAATTAACAAAACATATACGCACAATCTTTGTTTATATCAAATAAATGATTTTATATATAAAAATGATTTTTTTTAAATTTAGTTGCAATCTGAAAAATATGGCTTTCGATCTGGGTAATTCTATGTGTTTTCATTGAGATGTTGACTTTTCTTAAAATATAAATTTGATTTCTGTAAGCGAAATATAATTTCTAAATATGATATATGTATATTTAGAAGGTGGAATACGATTTATGTAAGTGTTTCTTAGAACAATGAGATGTTGACTTTTTTAAGTATATAAATATTTAGGTGTCAATCATTGTTGGTAAAAGGGTCAAATATGTATTACAATTAACAGTAAAGAGGTTAGCGACTGAATTTGGGTTCAAAGTTAGAATGTGACAGTAATGGTGGACTTCATTTTTTTTACCTTTAAAGCTTTGATTCATAACAATAATACAAAGGGTGCACAAGTTAGCATTAAATACTAATTTAATTTCATGTTCGATTTATAAGATGTTCGTTTAGTTTTTTTTTAAATGAGAAATATAGCCGACTCCCATTTCTGCTGGTTTTCTCATTTTCAAATTTATAAAGATATCTAACGAGTGTTAAATGAGCATGGAGTAGGTTTATGGAATTGGATGCTTTGTTTGAATGCTTTGTTTGAATAAGTTGTAACGTTTGTGGTGTTTTGGTGTGGTGTACCTCGTCGGTTCCAAATGGACTTCGCATTGTTATCTACTAGTACTCATTTTCTATTGTTAAGTGTCAAATATATTTTTGCCTTGTTTTCATATCTTTTGGTATCCCACTAGAAATAGCAAGATAATCCTTAATGGTCTATGTTTGTATCATTGTTTTCAATTTTGTGCCTAGTGTAGGAGCTGTCTTTGTCATTCCCATGTCTCATGTTGTACACGTCTATTTAGTTTTTGGTCTTTGTTGTCTTGTTTTTCTTATTGTATATGTTTTTCTTTTTTTTAATCAGAGGCATATCTTTCGTCATTTGTTTAGTCTCGTGGTTATCTCGTAGTAAATGTGATTTCGTAATTATAATCATGTATGTTGTGGCAACGATATATGATGAAGACGTTCTCGCCGTGCACATATGTTCTCGGAATGCATACATATATGTAGTATTTTTAGAAGTTGTGCACATATGTTCTCGACGTCCATACACGCTTTACTAATTGTTATATATTTTTATCAGGATTTACGAAGATGATTATGACATTCAAGACTTATAAGAAAATGCGTGCACGTATGTTTTTGAAAGGATACTCATATGTTCTTCGAAGAGTGCATACATGTTTTTGAATTACACGTCTATATTTAACAATATATATTTGTATTTGTATTGTATTTGATGTGAAATATCAAAATTTTGTGATGTATTTGGGGGGGAATGTTTTTGCTTCGTTATAACTTTAAATGTATATGTCGAATGTTTTTTTTATAAATCTATCAGAGATAATTACAATGAAAAAAAAAAAAAAAAAAAAAAAAAAAAAAAAAAAAAAAAAAAAAAAAAAAAAAAGAAAAAAAAAAAGAAAGAAAAAAAAAAAAAAGAAAATAAAAAAAAAAAAAAAAAGAAAAAAAAATATACAAAGAAAAAAAAAAAAAAAAAAAAAAAAAAAAAAAAAAAAGAAAAAAAGAAATGAAAAAAAGACAGAAAAAAAAAAAAAAAAAAAAAAAAAAAAAAGAAAAAAAACAAATAAGAAAAGAAAAAAAAAAAAAAAAAAAAAGAAAAAAATAAAATGAAAAAAAAATTGAAAAAAAAAAAAAAAAAGAAAAAAAGCGTGACCCCACCTACCCACACCGCGCCCCCCCCCCCCCCCTCCCCCGAGCCCCCCCCGCCCCCCCCCCCCCCCATCCCCCCGCCCCCCCCTCCCCCCCACCCACCCTCCCCATCCACCCCCCCCCCCCCCCCCCCTGCCCCCGCGCACCCCCGCCTTCGTCCCCCCACCACCCAGTGTGTCCCCCCCCCCACCTCACCTCGCTCCTCCCCCCCCCACCCGGCCCCCCCCGCCCCCCCCCCCCCGCCCCCCCCCCCCCCCCCCCCATCCATCCCACCTTCCCCCTATCAACCCCCCCCCACGCACTCCCCCCCCCCCCCCTCCGCCCCCCCCCCTCCCCCCCCCCCCCCCGCCCCTACGCCCTTTCATCGCCAACCCCCCCCCCCTCCCCCCCCCCCCCCCCTCCCCCCTCCCCCCCCCCCCCCCCCCCTCCCCCCAATCGCATCCCCCCCCCCCCCCCCCACCCCGCCCCCCGCGCGCCCATCCTCCCCCTCCTCACGAACCCCACCTCCTTACCCCACCCCTCTCCCTTCTCACACGCCTACCCCCGCCAACCTCCACCCTCCCCCCGCACCCGCCACTCGCCCTACCCTCCCCCACCCCCCCCCCTTCCCCTCCCCCACCCCTCCCCCCCCCCCCTCCACCCCCCAACCCCCCATCGTGCCCATTCGCCTTCTACAGCCCCCCCCACCCTCCGCCCCACACCGCCCCCCCCCCCCACCCCCCCCCCCCCCCCCCCCCCCCCCCCCCTCCCCCCTCCCCCCCCCCTCCCACCCCCCCACCCCCCCCCGCCCCCTCGCCGCCTCCCCCCCCTCCCCCCCCCCCTCTCCTCCCCCCCCCCCCCCACCTCCCCCCCCCCCACCCAACTCCACCCCCCCCCCCCCCCCCCTGCCCCCCCCCCCCCCCCCCCCCCCCTCCTCCCCCCCCCCCAGCCCCCCCCAGTCCCCCACCCCCCTCCCCCCCCCCCTACATCCCTGCTCCACCCTCCCCAATCCAACCCTCCACCCCTTTCCTCCCCCCCCCCCCCCCCCCACCCCCCCCCCCACCCCCCCCACCCCCCCCCCCCTCCCCCACCCCCCCCCCGCCTCCTCCCCCCCCCGCGGCCCCCCCCCCCCCCCCCCCCCCCCCCCCCCCCCATCCATCATCCACCCCCAACCCCCCCGCCCCCCCCCCTTCCCCCTCCTCCACCCCCCCCTATCTCTTCCCCTCCTCCCCAACTACCCCCCGCCCGCCCCCACTCCCCCCCCACTCCCCCACCGCCCCCCCACTCCCCACCCCCCCACCCCCCCCCCCCTCACCCCCCTCCCCGCCCCCCCCATCCCCCCTTCCCCCCTGCCCCCCCCCGCCCCCCAGAACACTGGCCGCGCCCCCCCATCCATTATGTCCCGGCCCCAATCCACCCCCCCCCCCCCCCCCTCTCCCTCCCCCCCCCCCTCCATCCCCCACCCCCCCCAGCCCCCACCCCCCCCACCCTCCCTTCCCCCCCCCCATCCACCCCCCCCACCCCCCCCCCCCCCCCAGTCCCCCGCCCCCCCTGCCCGCCCCCCCCCCCCCCGCCCCACCCTTCCCCCACCCCCCCCCCCCCACTCCCATCCTCATCCCCCCCCACGTCCCCCCCTGCCCCCCCCCCCCAACGCGCCCCACCCCGTCCGCCCCCACACCCCAATCCCCCCTCACCCCAACTGGCTCCGCCCCCCCCCTTACACCCCCCCTCGCCCCCCCCACCCGCCCCCCCCCCCTTCCCCCCCACCCCCCTCTCCCCCCCTCCCCCCCACCCCCCCCCCTCCCCCCTCCCCTCCCCCGCACCTGAGCCGCGCCCCCCCTGCCCCCGCCGCCCCCGCTCCCCCCCCCCCAAGTTTCCCTCCCGCCTCCCCCCCCCCCCCCCCCCCCCCCCCCCCCGCCCCCCACACTCCCCCTGCTCCGCACACCCAACCCTCCACACCCCCCCCTCCCCCCCCTCCCCCCCGCCCCCTACCCACCCCCCCCACATCCCCCCCCTCACCCCCCTCCCACACCCCGCCTCCCCCCCCCCCCACCCCCCCCCCCCACACTCCCCATTCCCCTCCCCCCCACCACACCCCGCCCACCCCCTAACCGCCCCCCCCCCCCCCCTCACTCTCCCGCCCGCCCGCCTCTCCGCCCTCCCCCCCCCCCACTCCCCCAACTCCCCCACCCCCGCCCCCCCCCCCGTCCCCCTTTCCCCCGACCCCTAACCCCCCCTCCCCGCTCCCCCCCCCCCCCGCACCCCCCACTCCCCCCTCCCCCCCCCCCCCCATCCCCCCCCCCCCCACCTCCCACCCGCCCCCACCCCCCCCTCCCCCCCCCCCTCCCCCCCCCCCCCCCTTCCCCCCCCCCCATCACCCCCGCCCCCCTCCCCCCCCCCACCCCCCCTCCCCCCACCCCCTCCCCCCCCCGCCCCCCACATTCCCCCCACCCCCCCCCCCCCCCCCCCCTATACCCCCCCCCCCCACCCCCCCCCACACCCCCCCCCCCCCGCCCCCCCTCTCTCCTCCACCCTTCCCTCCCTCCACCACCCCACCCGCCCCACCTTCGCACCCTCATCACCCCCCCCCCCCCATTCCCCCCCCACCCCACCCCCACCCCCCCCTTGACCCAACTCCCCCCGCCCCGCACTCATACCCAACCCCAAACCATCCCCCACCCCCGAAACCATTCACCCCCCCAGGGCCGCCCCCCCCAGACATACCCAAACCCCCCCCCCCCCCCCACACGCCCCCAGAAAAAACCCCACCATATCCGCCCTGCCACCCACATGACCAATTCCCAAACACACCACCCCCACACACAGCCTCCTACCCCCCTACAGACAATACCCCCCCCCAAAACCCCCCAACACACACCCCCACGCCACCAACCTGTCCCCAACCCGCCCACCCACCCCCAAAAACCAACACCCCCAACCCCCCTCCCACAACCCCATCATCAATCCCCAACACGCCCCAAATGTCCATACTCCCCCCCAAACCACCACTCTAAATAACTATAAGGTACCACATAGGAAATCATTACGGAACAGACCCCCCCCCTCGATAAAGACAAGACATGGACCCCAAAAACCTATACACCGATGAAAACAAAGAGCTAACTAAAAAATCAATAACAAACACCCCCACACAAAAAATCCCAGAAAAAACCAAATAAACACATCACAAAAAATGAAAGTCCATATAATCACGATATAACAAATAACAAAAAAAGGATACTGGATCAAATAACAATTTGAATAACATTAAACAACCATTACACTATCACATTATACAGTGTGAGCACAAAAACGAAAAACCTAGCCAAAATCGGACCACCGACAAAAAGCAGAATTGAACAAACCGTCTAGTTGACCACACGATAGGGGTGGTTTTTATTTTTAAAAAAATCAAATGATTGACTGTTATTTTTTTGATTCATGAACGAAAACGTGAACCCAAAACCGCCCCTCCCCACCTATACTAACCATTATAAGATAATTTAACTAAAAAGAGATTTATACAGTACCTTAAAGAATCGAAGTCTATAATTTTATCTAAAAAAAGGATCGTGCTATTTATTATTTGTAGACTCAAAATTGATCCATTTTTCGATATTTTATCCTTCTGTTTTAGACAATAGTATTCTGTGAATATCTTTATAGATATTGAGTTTCGTTTAAATTTAGTCTTCTTTTTTGGTTTTTAGACTTATATTTTATATTTTAGATTATTGTTTAGTCAGTTCATAGCTTTACATTATTGGATATTATGGTACCGTTTATCTTCATTTAGTTAATGTTGCTTGAAAACTTGACATTGTAAACGTTAAATAAGATAAAAACTTGCTTGTTGCTAAGTAAGAAAAAAACGAAACCGAACTGATTCAATGTTAAAAACGAAAAACAAAAAGATAAAAACCGAAAACGAACGGTTTGTAGTTTCCAGAAACTGAAAAATGCGGTTCGGTTTTCGGGTTTAGCATAAAACCGCCCCATCCCGTCCCATGCTCGCCGATACTACATGGTTTTATACCTAAACAATGCATGTTTTAGGTATGTAAACAATAACATATTTATATTTGTATAAATCGTAACGAACAAACGAACATGATGAATATAATTTTGCGTATTAAAAATATGAATTCATATGTGTTTTGTACATAATTATGTCGATTGTTATTATATATTAAATATAAATAACTTTAAAAGTTTAATAGTTTAACACTTTAAATGTGTGAAATATGTTGGTGAACAAGTTTAAATCCAAACTATCAACTTGGAAAGTTAATCTTTTATCTATTGGCGAGAGGCTTACTTTGGTGAAGTCGGTTTTAGGTAGCCTTGACATGTCTAATATGTCTCTTTCAGAGCCCCGGAAACTATCATCAACACGCTTGAACGTCTTCTAGCTAGATTTTTTTTGGGGGGGGGGGGGGGGGGGGGTAGTGAAGGTAACAACAAGATGGCTTGGATCATATGGGATAATATTCTAGCTTCCTATGAACACGGTGGCTTGGGGGTTGGTAGTTTGAAAGCTTTTAATATCGCGTTGCTTCAAAAATGGCGTTGGAGATTTTTGAATAATCCGAAGCTTTTATGGGTAAAACTCATAAAAGCAATTTTTAGGTTAGAAGCGGGTTTTGATGGTAAAGGCTGTTATACGCAAGGAATATGGGCTAACATTGTGGGTTCCTCAAACTATCTTCACTCGGGGAACCTGATCCCAAATGATACGTTAAACGCAAAGTTGGTTGTGGCTTATCTATACGGTCCTGGAAAGACTTATGGCTTGGAGACGACCCCGTGTGCTCCCATTTTAACAAGCTTTATCGCTTGGATCTAAGCGAAAACTTCACTAACCGTGATAGATTTGTTGTGGGGAACTGGATTAGGCATTAGAGGAGATCCGTAACTTCAGGTCAGACTGAGGATATGTTGAATTCTCTTCTTTCTGAGATTCAACATCTCACATTATCTTCTCGCCCTGATACATGAAAATGAAGCTTTGGTTTTTTCGGTTTGTTTGCAATGGTTTCTACTAGAGCATACATTGATCAACTACTTCTTCCTTCTTTGAACATAGCCACAAGATGGAACACTTACCTTCCAAGAAATGTAAACATTTTTATACGGAGAATGCGTTTGGATAGGCTTCTGCATCGGCTTAAGCTCTATACTCCCAGAAAAAGAAACCTATTAATTACTAGAACACTTAAAAAGGACTATGAAACACTGTCATCAAAAATCGTCGAATCGATGAGGAGGCGAAGCTGTCAAAGACCAACTGATTTCGAAGCTCCAAATCCGCCACCAAGCAACATAAAAACACCTTCTAAAATTGACTGTGAGACGGGGAGAAAGCCGAATATGGATAAGAACCAAGCATCCAATCCGAGAATGAAACAAATCTCTGCCATCCAAATCCCTACCAACGACAACTTTTATGAAGAACAACCCGAGCCAGTCACATACAAAGAAAACCATGTGAACAATCCTCCATAGCAGCATTACAAAGAGGACAGCTTGGGAATCAAACAAAACACCTTACGGCTAAGATTGACTCTAGTTAGGTAACTATCACGACGAGCACGCCAAGAAAAAATTACATTAAATTTAATAGGAATGAATTTTACCAATCTTGTTTCAACATCCGACGAAGGGAGAAACAATGTATCGATAAAGTTTTTGATGACTTTAACCTTGAACTTCCATATCCGGACAAATCACAAAGTCCATCTATTTTGGAAGAACGAAGGGACATACGAGTTCAGAATTGAAGAATGGTCATCCTTATGCTGCCGCCTCAGCTCCATCCACGCCGTCCTCGACGAAAAGAAGCTGAGGGACCGAAGAATCTCCCATTTTTATTAGCCACTCACGTCTCCTTATCAATTCGAGAGCAAACACTGGGAAACGATCACATAGTGGGGGCATCAGCTAACTATATATCGATACAAAAAACTAGTACAAGACCGTCCCAATCCGTTCTTAACAATGCGAGAAAAATCAAAACCTAGGAATCTTTAAAGATTTTTACTTCACGTTAAAATAGAGCACCAAATCGGGGTTGCTTGGTCACATGAAGATCTAAACTGTGAGCCATAAATCGCTTGAATACTTTAACCATAAAGAGTCATCGCCAGAAATGAAGCGCCACACCATTTCAACAAAAAGAGCATGATTCAACGCGAGAACGCGAGACACCAGTCCACTGATCAGTTTTGGACGCAGACATTGTCCCAAGCTACCCACGAAATCTTTATATCCGAAGAATCAACACAGATGAAGAAACTTAATACAGAAAGATTCATAGTCTTCAACACGCCTTTTGGAACTTAAAGATTTGACATATAATAATTGGAGACTGCCCCAGAACGGTTTAAGAAAGGGTCAATCTGCCGCCTATGGAAAGGGTTTTTAACCTTCCATTTAGATAACCGGGCTTGGAGTAGTTTGTTCACAAGCCAACCCATGCGACTTCCGAGACATACACTCCCCAACCGTCACAACAAGATAACGAATAGGAGTGTTCATAAAGCATTACCCGATTCTATTCGCCGCCTGCCTCAAAAACAACATTTCTGAGAAACCGACACAAGACTGGCTTTAGCAATGTTGATCTTAAGACCCGACGCAAGTGGAAGCAATTAAGAACCTTTAACAATATTATGTAAGTTCTGTTCGGGACCACTTCTCCAATGACATGGCATCGTCAGCATAATCAAGATGAGAAATATTAAAACAGAGCCATGCAATGAAAACCTTTAAACAGCCATCGTGGACAATACGGGAGAAAGAGATATGTAACGACTCCTATAAGATGAAAAGATAAAGGGCCAACGGATCACTTGTTTCAACCACACAAAAAAGGGAAAATCGGTCGTTGGGCTCCATTAACCAATATGGAAGCCTTGGGAGGAAAGTAAAGTACCACGGGATCACCTACACAATTCGGCCCAAACAATCGCTTGAAGAATATACAAGAGATAATCCCACCGAAACCGAATCATATGCTTAGCAAAAATCAACCTTAAAAAAACATAGCTTGCTTCCTTTTTTCGCTTACACCAGTTTTACACCTCATTGTAAGATAAAAAGGACCGTTCAATATTTGTCTCTTAGCAACAAAGGCCGATTGTGTCGCGAAAACTAAATCGGATATAACAGTAGTCCAAACGATTAGTATGACTTTGTGATACCTTATAACGCAACCAATCAAACTGATAGGCCGAACATCATTAAACGATTAGCGGGGGTGAATCATTATACTTTAGGAATTTTAATGGGCGGATGAAAGACGTGTTACACACTTGGAAAGTACAGACTTAAAAAATAGTCGAACGCATCGCAAAATCAGCCCTGACAAGACTCAATACTTTCTAAAAATTCAAACGGTATAACCATCGGGGCCAGGAGACTTATTCTCGCACAGTTCCAAAACAGCCTTGATTTCGTTCCCTCGTACTGCCCTATCTGCTCTTCCACCTGTTTCGAAGACAACCGATTATGAAAAGGAGCATTAAGTTCTGGAGGACGATCATGACACGGTTGCTGGAAAATCGAACTTCAAAGTGATTTTTAAAATTGCCTACTTCTCAATTACTCGGATCAGTACACAAGTGCCTCAACGAAAAACACCACGATCGAAACTGAGACCTTTTCTTATTATATAATCATGGAAAGAATTTAGAATTCTCATCTCCTTCGATAGCCCATTTGATTTTAGATTTTTGAAAACCAGATCCTTAACCTCCAAAAGTTGAATATCGTGAGCCGTCGGTTTAGTTCATCGATTGAGAAGGGATGTCATCAGAATGTTTCCCCTTTCAAGTCTTTATCAATAGAGATCATTTCATTTCTGTAGAGATTCTTTTGCGTTATCAAGATGAAACTTTTTATCTTTAAACCATATATACGAATAATAGGCTTAAGGATCTTGCAATTTCTTCTTGATACCTAACCATAGCATTTGGATATCAGATGCGAAAAAGACAACCACGATTGCTCCACCATAGAATCAAAACCCTCCATCCTTAACCAAGATTGATAGAACCGAAACGGAGTCGGACCAAAATCAGACGAAACTTCCCTCAAAAGAATAGGACGATGATCGGACAAGTGACGGTCAAGACACAAAGCTGAAATAGACGGATAAAGCGAGATAATTACCTTTCCATAACAAGAAAGCGTTATAATTTATCATTTTGGAGCTGAGGGATGCGACCAAGTAAACGAGTACCGTTTCCAACTTGACATCCACAAAGACCAGAAGAACACAATAAACCGATCCAAACAGAGTGCACTAGAAGCATTGAAAGAGCAACCATGTCTTTCATCCATAGTCGAACGGCATTAAGTCACCATTATAATCGCTTCGCCATTCCATCTCGTACAAAGATTAGATAAAAAATTCCCAAAGAGCCCTTTTGCTACCAGGCTGTTGATGAGCGTAAATCGCCACCCAAAAGATCTTGACTTACGAGGTATCCATGTGCGTAAATAGCTTTAAAATTATCAAGAAATAGTAGCGCCATCTTTCTTGAGATAGATGCTCCCAAATACAAAGAATACCACAGATTCCCTAATGAGTCACTGGCAACAAAATCAAAGTTTGAATTTCCCCATAAGGACTTTTACGTCCATATGGAAATACAATTATCTTGTGCTTGCAAGCTAAAAAATGACCTTGCTTATAATTTAACTCTTTAACCAATCCTTTTTCGTCTGGTGCCCAGGGACCTTGAATATTGAGAGAAAGAATATTCATTTAAGAACATTTCATTCTCTTGTGAGCCAATAAATGTGGGGGGGGGGGGGGCCCCCCCCCCCCCCCCCCCCCGGGGGGCCCCCCCCCCCCCCCTTCCATATCTTTTAAAACACCAATCTATAATTTACCCATAGATGTCCAACCCGAACCATGTCATTCCAAAATGTCAAGGAATGAGCCACCGTATGAACTTTATGTGAAAAAGGAATGAAACTGATTCTTCATTAGGGGAATCATGGACCTACTGTGATTGGTCCATAATCCTTAGCATCACCCTAGGCATATTCACCATGTTTCTCCATTAGTTAGGACCATGTTTACAAATCTCACCAACATAGCGTGGTCATCTGAAGTTTTAGGGGTAAAACAGGAGGATGCGATAAAGAGGTACTCGCCATCCTCGAACGCCTTTAGCGGGAGTTTATTCAATAAATCATAAACCAAATGGATCCACTAATTGTTGTTGGTCGTTCCTTACATGACCATCAAATTTACATTTCTTCCCATTATCACTGAAAACTGTCTCGGAAACACCATCCACATTACATTCATCATCTGACTCGACATCACTATTCTGCGCCCCATCATTAAGAATTCTAGTGCCATGCTTTGATTCATCATCTGAGGTATAAACAGACTCCGTAGGTTTAAGAAAACTCGGATTCCAAGTAAAAAGTTCCTTCGCCCGAGCCTCAAACACCTTACCTTTAAAAATCACCTTGAATTTCTCCAATATAGATTCTGGTTGTTTCGTTAAGATGCACAACCGCTTACGAGCAAAAGAGGAGCCAAAATTATCCTCGATATCCAAAGCCTCGCCCCATTTGTTACCAATCTTGGCAAACGTTTCTCGAGACCAAACATGTAAACATTTTTATACGGAGAATGCGTTTGAATAGGCTTCCGCATCGGCTTAAGCTCTCCACACGTGGTTTAGAAATTGATTCTATTCTTTGCCCAATTTGCAATAATAATGTCGAATCATACGATCACGTTTTCTTCTCTTGCGAGGTTGCCTCTTCTGTTTGGAGATTGCTTCGTATTTGGTGTAACATTTCTGATTTGTTGATGCCTCACCGATTGGATTTCTTGGATTGACAATATGCCACGTTCAAACATTAAGAAGGATCGTCTGTTTGTTATCGCCAACTCTATGTTTTGGATCATTCGGAAGTATCAAAATAACGTCATGTTTAATTCTCACACCATGAGGAAATGTGATATCTTCGATTCCATTCGTTTATTTTCTTTTAACTGGCTAAAACATAAAGGTAGGAAAGTTCTAGTTAAACATATTGGCTATATAATCCTTTGTAATTTTCTAGCATATTGCTAGTTTTTAATATATCTTTTTCCATTAAAAAAAATGTGTCAAATAAAATTTGTGCTCGAAAGTAATTAAGATTGTTTTCAAATTATGTTCACATTTAATATATCCATCAGTGTTATGTCATTTTATTGTTTTGTTATATCACATTAGATGTTATCATTAAAAACACACTATTAAAACACTTTATTATATAGGTTGTGATTTGATTATGGCATGTGTTTTTAATCTATATGTTAGGCATATGATTAGGTAAATGAATTGTGTATGGTATAGTCATTTTCAAAACGTGAAAAATAAAACCATTTCACAATTTTTGCAATTGGATGAAAAATCCTTCTTCCTTTTGCTTGTAATTCTTCTCTATCATTTTTCTAGTTTCTAATAAATCCGTCGATAAAAAAAAAGTTGTCAGTTTGCCACCAGAAAGCTAAACATCATTTCAAAATATGCTTCCAACGGTACGGTATGCAGTCCAAGGTCTGTTGCGAAGAAAAAATTGTTAAATAAAAACATGCTAGTAATATCAAATTAGCTTGGTTGAATGACAATTTTATCGTGTAAACTTGATTTACTTCGCAGAAGATGACTCTTACAAAACGTATGACTTTTTTTAATGGCGGAATTTGATAAAAACTAGCAAAAGCTAGAAACAAAAATTACAAAGAAGCTATAGAGTCTAAAGGTTTTTGCAACCAACCAACCCAACTAAATTTACAATTCGGATTTCTAGATGAAATCCATAAGAACGAATGGGAAACAATTGAATCCCAAAGCGTCGCTTTCTTTGGAGGAGGGCTATTAAAAATCGACTCATTTCTGAACTTCCAAATGTACCACAACAAAGTACCCTCAACACCTTCTATAAACATCCTAACCTTATTCGAAATATGCAAAGCATCAATCCACTTAAACCACTCAGATATGTTAGCACAAACCGGGATGTCAAGCTCCCACCAGTTGGCAAACAAAGCCCATAAGTCTTTCGCCATATTACATGAGAAGAAAATATGATTGACGGTTTTAACATCGTCCATGCAAATAGGGCATAAAATCGAACCCACGTCTATACCCTTTCTATCCAAGTTAACTCTAGATGGAAGCTTATTCAACAACAACCTCCAAATAAACACATTAACTTTGATAGGAATAGAACACTTCCAACGCATGGCAACAAGGGTCGTATCCAAGATGTTGGAGTCAACTAGAGAGCGAACAGAAGCAGCCGTGTAACCATTGGAAACACCTAAAGACCATTGCCAAGTATCACTTTTATCCGAAAGAACAACGCCCTGAATCAAAGATTAAAGATCGTTGAATTGGGACGTTTCAGCACAAACAGAAACCCAGTCTTGAACGGATAAACGATCCGCAATAGAACAAGCCTTAACAGTGTCAAGCTGGTAAATGCGCAAAAATTGTTCTTTAAGCGACAGGTTACCAACCCAAGTATCCTCCCAGAATCGGCAAGAAACATCATTGCCAATCTTCCGAACACACAAACATAACAAATCTATTCCTTTCTGCTTGAGACGTTTAACAAAAGATAAAATGGTGCCCCATGTAGTATAGCTAGAAATATAAGAATAGTCCTCCATAATACCTCTTTGGTCACCGTAGATGTTTTTGATAACGCGCACCCAAAGGTCAGAAGAGCTGCATAAAAACCTCCACACCCATTTGAAGAGAAGCCCTATATTAAGCCCATATATGCTTCCTATACCAAGGCCACCCAAATCTTTGTTCGCTAAACATTTCTTCCATCTCACCCAAGTCATTTTTTCTCTTCTAAATCACCACCTATAAAAAATTTGTTACGCATAGCTTCCAACTTCTTTTGAATAGTAGCAGGCATCATGTAGATCGACATGTAGTATGTAGGGAGACTTCCAAGCACCGACATGATAAGAGAAAGATGACCTCCAACTGATAACAAACGAGCTTTCCAAAGAGAAAGCTTAGAAGAGAACTTTTGGATAATTACATTCCAATTAGAGCATCTAGCCATGTTACCTCCAATAGGAACCCCAAGGTATTTCAAAGGAAATTTAGCAGCCCCGAAACTGATAACTTTAGCCAAGTTAGAAACCTCCTCATCCGACACCCCAACTCCTAAAACGTTACATTTGTTGACGTTTATTTTCAGCCCAAAAATTAAGTAAAAGCAACGAAGCATGCAAAGTAAATTATGAGCATTCACACGTGACCATTCACCTAAAAAGATCACGTCATCAACAAAAATAATGCGTGATACGCTCATGTTATCTTGGCCAAAATAAGCGCCTTTGAAAAGTCCCATCGACTCAGCCTTTCATGTAAGAACATGCAATCCTTCCATTGCCAATATAAAAAGAAATGGAGATAAAGGATCCCCTTGTCTTAAACCCCTAAAAATTTTGAATTCACAAGTAGGAGACCCGTTTACAAGGATAGAAGAACGAGCATTCCAAAGACAACCAAAGATCCATTTATGCCACTTGGTACCAAAACCAAGCTTTACCATAACTAAATCCAAAAAGTCCCATCTCAAAGAGTCAAAAGCTTTCTCAAAATCGACTTTTAAAACCATGAGATCTTTCTTACATTTCTGGTACCAAGCCATAACTTCATTCAAGACAAGAGATCCATCAAGAATATATCTACCCTTAATGAAGGCCGATTGTTTTGAACTAATACAACTACCCATCATCGTGCTAAGCCTATTAGCTAGGAGTTTACCAACAATTTTGTATTGGCATCCTATAAGTCTAATAGGATGGAAATCCGTAACAAACTTTGCATTAGAAACTTTCAGGATCAAGGCAATGAAAGAATTGCAACCCTTAGGAAAATAACCTGTAAGAAAAAACTCTTGCACAAATCGTATGACATCCGCTTCAATAACGTCCCAAAAAGTAGTGAAGAATTTGAAAGTAAATCCATTTGGACCCGGAGCACGGTCACCGCCACAATCCCAAATAGCACGTTTGTTTTCATCACGGGAAAAATGATTTTCGAGATAGTCACTTTGCCCCGAAGAAAGGTGGTTAGGCATATCACCATCTAAAGAAGGAGGAATTCCATTAGTATGTTGAAACCGACTGATGAAGTGCGTTAAGGATTGAGCTTTAACATTATGAGGGTCCTAAATCTAATCTTTGTTTTTAAAGAGGCCTCTAATTGCGAGTTGTCTGCGCGTTTTATTTAACATGCCATGCAAAAAACTAGTGTTTTCATCACCTTCGATAGCCCATTTAACCTTAGCTTTTTGAGCTATATCTTTGGCTTTAAGACGTTCAATATCACCTATAATCTTTATGGAATCTCTACGATGAATAAAGTCTTCCTCTAAAGCGCTACCTTGGTCAATCTTAGCATCAATGGAAGAAAGCCGCAATTGATGTTCTTTTTAATATTATTGGATTTAATTCTTTTAGAAGCGACCCATTCACGAATGACAAGTTTCAAGTTTTGTAGCTTCTTCTTAAACGAGATTAAACCATTAACTTCGTCAATTCCGTCGTTGTTCCAAGTATCAACTACAATTCACGAAAACCTTCCATCTCCAGCCAGGAATGAAAGAATCGAAAAGTGTAGGCCCATAGTCTACCTCGAACTCTTTAAGAAGGATAGGACGATGGTCGGGAATACCTTTCTCCAAAATAACTCTAGTAACGTTTGGGAAGACTTCGTGAAAGCTTTCAGAAATCAGAAACCTATCCAGCTTGCTCATCTTAGACCCTCACTTATCGGTCCAAGTGAAGTTGAAACCACCCAAAGGAATATCAATAAGAGAAGAATTGGAAAAAAACTCATTGAATATATCAGGTTGTCTATTATTAAAAGTAGATCCATATCTTTCACCGGCCTCTCTAACTTCACTAAAATCACCCATAATCATCCGACCCCCGTCCCAGTTAGAAATCAAATTAGCTAAGGAAGACCAAAGAGCTATCTTGCAAGATAAATTTTGTGAGGCGTACACAACAATCCACATGATACGTGTTAAAAATTTAGTGCAATTGTGGGAATCGGATCATACTTGGAAATGGTTTGGAGGTACGGAGTGTACACCCATCAAGTCATTGATTTTCCCTGACTCTTTTAGTGGTTAGAACTTAATGGGTGGTTACAAATATTTAAGTGGCAGATTTGACTACATTAGGGTGGTGTTTGTTTTTTAAAAAAGAGTCTCTTAACAACCTCTTAATCTGACTCATTCAGACGTGCTCAGACATTTAGCTCATTAAGTGCGTTTGTTTTTTTTCTTCCGTTCAGACGCGGTCAGAGGCTGAAACATCTTAACCAACTAGATGTTGATGGGGGGTCTTGATGCCTCTTAATGCCTCTTCACTCTTTACTTTTTTTTGTTTTTTTTTCTTTCGTTTTGTTTTTGTTTTTTCTCTCTTTGTTTTGTGAGATATTTTTTATTCTTCTTTTAATATTGATATTACGTTATAGAAAATTATTACTACCTCCGTCCCACATTAAGTGTCCACTTGACTTTTTCAAAGTCTTTTTTCTTCAACTTTGACCTTAATGATTTCTTCTTACGTTATACGATACTTGATGCAAGATATATTCAATTATAATGATGATGATGCTTTTTCAAACAATAGTAATTATGTAACTAGTTTGTGAATTTAAATTGTGTGGCCGTTGTATGTACACGTGAGTCTTATTTTTTTCAATATAAAAGGTATTTTAATTCTCATTTGACAATGTTAAGGTATATTACGAATGTTTTTTTTGCAATCTTATGATTGTTAAAGTTAATGATAGCAAAATTTGCAAAATGATGAAGATGTGTTAAAACACAGTGGAATACTATATTAACTACTGTGGCTGTGACTAAATTGCGACACAAAATTTTGAATGTTTTTTAAGACATTTTATTCTCGCGTTGCTCAACTATGTTAATTTTTAACTAAAATGTTCTATTTAATATTTAAAAATGTTAGGTTTCGTAAGAATAAAACTGATTAAGAATAAATGATTTGTACTTTACCGTATCAAAACATTTAAAATGTAAAAAAACAACAATACATTTCAATTTAGATTCAGACATTGCGCATCTGATTCAAGATTCAGAGATTCTTAATATAAACACAAAACTCTAAATGTTTTGTATTATCTTTTTCCCATTTAAGTGGTAGATTTGACTGCATTAATGATCATATATTTAATTTGGTCATGTAACCACTAATTTCTAAATTATAGAGGATAATTATAGAAAAGATTAATTGGCCATTAATCTCTTATTAATTCCATGAATAGGTTTTGAGTAAATCTCCTATAAATAGGGATCACAATTGCATGAAAAACACACAGAAAACAAAAAACACATAGAAACGCAGGGTTCTTGATATGTGCCTAGAACAAGAACAACGCTTAGTTTTATCCAAGGTGGTATTAATGTATACCCAAGGCATAGGGTCGAAGAGCTTTTTGGAAAGTGGATTACACGACTTCAAGTGATATCCTGGTAACACATCATGGTAATTAGCTAGGGTACTTGATTGTCTTCTCCCTGATATGGTTTCTACTACAACAAACAACTCTAATTTAGAATATTTGGGATATCAATGGTTGCTGATAGCTATGAGGAGGTGTTTGTGTTGACTACTCTCTTTCCTGATGTGTGATGTGATGAATCCAACTGTGAACAAGTGAGGTATGAGGAATAAGTAGGACTATTGAATGACTATGATGTAGAGTTTAATCATCAAAGGTATGTCTTGATCCTTTATTTGATATTTGACTAAATTGATGAATCTAGATAAGATTTTTAGGATTACTTAGATGGCCAGATATATGTAAGGAATGATCAAGCCATGACAGTTCTTTGATTGTAATTTCACAAAATACAAAATAATTAATTCAAGACAAGTTATGAAATTAATACAATGAATTCCCTTTGATATACTTGGTAGATTTACAGAACATAAATGAACTTGACGTGGCAATTCAGGTATCCTTGTTATATTGATAAATTCCCTCCTTCTTGGAAAGATTTCAAGCATACCTTGAAAAATAAGAAGGAGGAGTTAACTCTTGTTGAGTTGGCGCAGTCATTTCCGCAGTGAGGAGTCACTTTTGGGCGGTAGGATTAGAGAAAGAAAATGGGCAACATGGTTGTTGGTTGAATCTTGTGCTGTCGTGTAGGGTTAATTTATTGATTACCAATTTTTAAATTTATATTAGCTGACTTATCTTAAAACAACACTTTAACGGGCAGTGTATCCGATCGGGTGGAGTTTCATGATAAGTAGGGTTTCGAACACTAAGAGCGAGGTTGTTAACCTTATATTCTCTCAGTATTTTAATTACCCTAATTAAGTTAATTCTAATTAATTGTTAAACCTATGCTATATACGTTTTCTAATGGTAATGGGGGGTTTTCAGGCTGAGAGACTGGCACAGGTTTTATGGTTACAATAATCAATTCTAAACACAATAAACATGCAAGAAAACAATCAGAAGATAAAAGAGCGGCACAAGCCAAATAATAGTAAACCGTATTAGCTAAATTAAATCCAATTAAATGCTGGTTTGTTTATTTAGTGCAATTATTTTTTATTATGAAGCGGCATATCATTCTTAAAACTTAGACGGGACATCATCCTAAAACCTAGACTCGTTGAATCCTGTCACAATTAACGTATCCGCATAAAGCATCCTTTTAGTTTAATTATAACATATATTGGATTAAAGCTAATTAAAGCAATGGTGATCTTGTCAAACCTTAACTCATCGGGACTTTACCCACTTACAGTTTGATGGTCTTTTATATACTGGTAGTCCACTATTCAAATCTTTATCAATTAATCAAGAACATACTTGTTGAAACATTACGGGTCACCTGTCGGTCCAACTAAGCTTTTAATTTAAAGACAAAGACAAAACGTTATTTGTGATCCTATTGGTTCAGTAATATAAAACACAATATAGAGAGCTATCCCAATATCTAGCTCACTTGTTAGGCGTAACTAGACCCAGTTGAATGATAGGTCACATATTCAAACACGTAGACAAGTATCATGTGATAAACATAATTAAACGTTCAACAATAAATTAAGAAAATCAATTTTAAAACAAACCAAACATTAAATCTTCATTAATAACCATTATAATTATACAAGCGTGATCAAATAACCAAGGTAAACTAAAATTTCCGAATGATACCAAAAATTAAATGATTACAAGAGTAAGGAAATTACACGGTGTCTTCTATGGAGTTGTGATCGATGCTTGACCTTTGGTTGCTCTTCTTCTCTTCAGAAAATCATCTTTTATGTGTATGGTATGAAGAATATGATTTTGCACACTAAAAACTCATTTTTGAGTCTTCTATTTATAACCTCTGAAAAAGCATGTATACTGTATATACACCCCACCCCCCCCCCCCCCCCTCCCCCCCCTTACCTCGGGCCCTAGGCCACTACAGCTTCAATGGCGTCCCGGTATCCATGGAGTGCACGTAAAGTTTATAGTATCAGCATAATATTACATTCCAACAATAATAACTATCTTCGTATCCTCTGAATAGTTTCATGTTTCATGGAGATACGGCGGCTTGGGGCAGAAAGGTGGATACGCCGTATTAGGAATTATGAATACGCGTTTTTTTGTGAAGACTTGGCGCTGATACGCCGTATCTCTTTTCTTGGATACGACATATTGGTCAGAAATAAGTAATCTTCAAATGTCTTCGTTTTAGCTACAATATATGCGCCTTTTAGCATGTCTTCACAAATCACTCCTCAATTATTAAAAATAACACTTTTAAACAATTAAGTACACATTCTTGCAATAATTATACAAAAGTGGTTACTTTGTTTGGGATAAATGATGGTATAAATGTGACGTTATTTGATGTCATTACCGTCGGTCTGCAGATGATAAGCGGTGCTCATATCCAAACGGGTTTCTAAAGCTTTTTGGAGCGACTACTAGAAGTGAGAGGTAAATCTGCTATCTCTATCGGATATGATTGAAACTTGCACTCCATGCCTCGAGACTACTTTCCTCAAGTAAAGCCTTGTTAGTTTCTTCATCGAATCAGTCTCCTTCATTGGTAAAAAGTGTGCAGATTTTGTGAATTGATCAATGATTACCCAAAGCGTGTCCTGACCACTTGTCATTCTTGGCAGCTTAGTGACAAATTCCATTGTTATCTTTTCCCACTTCCATTGGGGAATCTCTGGCTGAACTAACAAAACGGATGGTTTTTGGTGTTCTGCCTTAACCTTTGCATATGTTAGACACTTACTAACATAGGTGGCAATCTCAGCCTTTATATTGGGCCACCAATACAACTTCTTAAGGTCCCTCTCAATCCTCCCCGACGTGGTAACCAGCTCCGTTTCTTAATATAGAGTGTTCCATCAGCACGAGTTTTGAACTCTTTGTCCATACCACAAAGATTTTCTTCTGAAATGTTCTCTTCCTTCATTGCCTCATCTTGTGCATTCAAAATTTAGGATGGAAGGTTTAGACCAATTGTCATAACTAAGGCTCGAACTCGTAGTGGCTTAATCCGTTCCTTTCGGCTCAGGGCATCAGCCACCACGTTCGCCTTTCCCGGATGATAACGAATCTCATAATCGTAATCACTGAGCAATTCTAACCATCGACGTTGTCTCATTTTCAACTCCTCCTTCTGATCTAAGATATGTTGCAAACTCTTGTGATCAATGAACATGGTATACTTAGTGCCATACAAGTAGTGCCTCCACATATTTAGGACGAACACTATAGATCCTAACTCTAAATCGTGGGTCATATAGTTCTTCTCATGAGTTTTGAGTTGACGGGACGCGTAAGCAATGAATTTTTCCCTTTGTATCAAGACTGCTCATAATCCTTTGTGTGAAGCATCACAATAAACCAGGAAGTTTTCTGTTCCTTCGGGTAATGATAGAATCGGCGCACTACACAGTTTCTGCTTTAACACCTGGAATGCCGCCTCATATTTCTCTCCCCAATCAAACTCCGCACTCTTCTGCGTTAACTTAGTCATAGGCTTAGCAATCTTTAAAAATCCTTCGATGAATCGGCGGTAATAACCGGCAAGACCTAGAAATTAACGAATTTTCGTCAAAGTCTTTGGCGATGCCTAATCCTTGATAGACTCAATCTTAGCAGGATCAATGTGAATGCCTTCACTATCAATCAGGTGACTGAGAAATTGCACTTTTGGAAGCCAAAACTCACACTTTGAGAACTTAGCGTAGAATTCCTCCTTCTTAAGTAATTCTAAGATTAACTTAAGGTGTTCCTCATGCTCTTCCTTGCTCTTGGAGTAGATTAGAATATCATCGATGAATACAATCACAAAATTATCTAGATATGGCTTGCACACCCGATTCATGAGGTCCATGAATACCGATGGTGCATTTAGTCAAAACAAACAGCATAACCTAGAAGTCGTAATGACCATAACGTGTCTTAAATGCCTTCTTAGGAATGTCTTCCTCTCGAACTATGAGTTGGTGATAACCAGCCCTCGGGTCGATCTTAGAGTAGACACCCGATCCTTGTAGTTGGTCAAACAAGTCATAAATCCTTAGAAGCGGGTACCGATTCTTCACAATAAGCATGTTCAATTCAATGTAATTGTTGCACATTCCTAACGATCCGTCTTTCTTTTTGACAAACAAGACCGGAGCTCCCCAGGGTGAGGAACTTGGTCTTATGAATCCCTTGTTAGAAAGTTCTTGCAATTGAGCGGACAACTCTTACATCTCAGACAGGGGTAATCTATACGGAGCTCGTTGTAACACCCCCAAAATTGGGTCGCAGCGAAATGTATTTACG
>BQNB010044910.1:0-16484 GCA_026074375.1 Tanacetum coccineum
AGCTTATTCACTGATATTAAGCTAATCTTAATAAGCTAACTAGCTCAATTCTTGATTCTAGAAACTAAAGTTTTGAAAATAAGCTATACTATGATTATGAAAAAAACCTAGATAAAAGCAATTTTGAAATAACAACTAGAAATTAGAAATCAAAAGGAATAAGCTATAAATCTCAGGCTACTAATACAACTTTTTACAAGATCCTAAAAGCTAATCTAAAGCTTATAAATGAAACTTAAAAGATGAATTTTAAAGAGCTAATAGAGTACTACTTAGATGCTTAAAACTAAATTCTAACTCCTAATTATAAGTGCTAAAAAGAAGCTAGAAAATGATAAGCAACAAACAGTACTTACTGAGTAAGTACTGTTTATGCTGATGTAATTGGTAAAGGCTTAAATGCAGGCTAAGTTCTAAGTTGAGAACTCTTTAAACCTACTCACTAAATGTATCTAAGTGTACATTAACCTAAATTGAACACTAGAATGCTGAAAATCACTTAAATCTAAAACTTCTTAACACTTAAACTGTCCTGGTGCTAGTAGAGGTTTTTAGAGCTTAAAACTTAAAAATTCTACAATCTAACTTGCAAAACCTTTTTAAAACTTGATAATTCTAAAAATCTAAACTAAGCAAAGAGTTTTGACATTCTCTTATTGACTTTTAGAGTCAAAAACTACTTATCCCAAACACTACTTAACACAAAATGTCCAAAATATATTTCACTTAAAATCTATTTTAAAACTAAAATTGCTAAAACCTTATATCTACTCTAACTTTAACTAAGCTAATTGAGCTATTTTAACAATTAAACCTACAGCTTATTAAAAGGAATAAGGTAGTTACTCTATGAGGCTTATTATGCACTTAGAAAACAGTTTTATACTAATTGGAGTAATAAGCTAGTATAGAGGCTGAATTATACTAGATAAGCTAGAAAATGAAGATATAAGCTAGGATTAAGAGTAATAGACAGAATAAGCACAATCTAAGCTATATGAACAGTAGATAAGCAATTTTAAGCTAAAATACTAGAATTGAAATGGAAATTGAAACCTGAATTGAAGAATCTTCACACTAAGCTATCCAAGAGTAGAAGCTTAGTGTTCCTAATGGCTTCTAAAGCCTCTAAACCTCAATAAGCTCAAAATCAGCTTATTTGACTTTCGTTGACCAGATTTGACCTTGAATTAAAATGAATCTAAACTGAATAGAACTGTAAGAAAAGCTTGTGAAAAAGCTTGTATAAGCTAATGCAAGCAGTAGAAATGAAATGACAGCTTATTGAACTAAATTGAGCTTGAATTAAAGGAAATTTGATTACAATGTAAAAGGAATACAATTGAAAATGAAAAGAAAGAAAAAGGTAAGAAAAAGGTATTTTAAATGAGACCCTATACAATCTATTTATAGAGAGTTCCGAGCTTGAGAGCTTGAAGAAGAGCTTATCCAGATTTCAATCTTGACCGTTGAAAAGTCAATAACCGTTTCTTGACCAATCTGAGCCCTTGGATCACTCTCTGACGTGGTCTAGCCAATCCTTGAGCTCCACGTGGCTTCTCGACAGTATTGGACCAATAACAGAGTGCCATGTGGACATAATGATGTAAAGGGATTTAATACGAGGTTGTTTTGGTCAACGCAAGTGGGTAAAGGTGAAATAAGGATAGAGGAGGAATCTGGTGAGGGAGAGGCTACTATAGTGGTGGTGTGGTGTGGAGAAAAAAATGGCGGGAAAAGAAGTTATTTAAGTGGAGGGGATGGGTACGGGGTCAAAAGAGGTCAAACTCTTTTAAATCTTTGAAGGATTGTCACAATCAGTCCTTGTTGTTTTTGTAAACCAAGCGCTCCCATTTTCCTTTGTTATCATCTTTTGAATTTGGCAAACTCAGTCCTTGTAGTCTTGAAACTTGTCAATATTGGTCCTTGGCACTTGATAATTGAGCTTTGACTTGATTTTTTATAATTTGACTTGACGGCTTCCTTTGACTTAATTTGACTTTTTTTTCCATGTGTCGGGCTGATCTGGCTTTGATATCTTTCCTCTTGATCACTTGTCTCTTCATTTCTTGTCGGTTTTTTTGCTTGTTTTTGCTCTTTTTGACTTTGATATCCTTTCCTGCACATTATGACACAAAAGCACACATATTTCCATCTTTTGGCATATTTTTGGCTTTTATTGGCAAAATCCTGGGTATTTTATATATACAATTTAACACTTATCAAAATTCCCCAAACTAAAGGATTGCCGTGTCCTCACGCAATTTTATTAAGTGTACACTTTGTAAACTAACAAGTTTCCAAAATGCCCTTGTTTTCACCTTTTATGAATCACCTTTTTAAACATCTTAAGCTTTTTCTCAACATTTTATCTCATGGAAACACATTAATGGCAATCATTGCAATTTTGCAACTTTTAGGCTCATTGAAATAGGCTACTCCCGATTAATAGAGCACAAAAGAGGAAAATTCGTCTTCCCTGACTTTTCACTAGACTAAACAAAGCTATTAAACAAGATCATTGTCAATATAAGTCCAAATGGTTAAGCTCTTATACTTACAACTTGTGAACTTTTCACTCCCAAGAATAAATTAATGATTAAGATGTGTGCACTCTTTTCAACTCAACCATAGATCAATTTATCTTTATAGTTGAAATCCATCTAAGCTTTACACTTAAGCCTTGTGAGCTTAAATGTTAATAACATAGATAAACCTCGACTCAAAGCTAAAAGAAATTGGGAAACAAAACTTATAAATTGATTTAAGAAAATGAAATTTTAACCATTCTTTTATTTTCAATATACTATAATTTTTTTTTCAATAGGAATGTTGTTCTTAGTTCGAACCCCTACTTAGGCCTTTCTCCCAAATAGGATATCGCATCAACAACCGGTGTTTCTTGTATCGAACCCCCACTCGCTGCTAACGTTTGTGGGAATCGCGACAACACCTTCTTCCTACGTAAAATCCTAGAATCCAAGTCCCTTAGTTGCAAATCACCACCTAGGCCGCGCTCCCTATGATGAATGCCGACGAATCGTGATTTCCACTACATAGTCTTAATCCCTTATTGCACCCCATCCGAGTCTCACTCTCAACATGGATTACGCCAACAATTAAAACCTATATATAGCGTTTAATATCATTTTTGCGAATGCTTTATTGGCATCGAAAAATAAGCTTTTTGCATTAGAAAGGCTTCATTGGCATTCTTTTTATAATATATTTTGGTGAATGGAAAATTTCACTTTAGAAACTCAATTTATAAATGATGAAACCAAAAATCTTACTTACAAAATAGATTAAATACTTTCCAAAATGTAAGCACTTTTTTCTAAAGACATTGTTTGACTAGTTAACAATTAAAAAGAGCACGTATGATTAAGTGTGTTAAGAGCTTGTGGGAGTAAAAAGACACAAATCATTCATATAAGCTTTAGGTTTTCCAAATAAACCTTGCTTAAGCAAATACACTTATATTTAACTACATCATCTCTTGTTCTTCACATTTTTAAAATCCAATGCAATAGGATTTGTGAAAGCTTAGCCCCACAAAAGGTAGGTTAAAGAACTAGCTAGGGCATTTTCACCCGGTCAAGTCAAAATTAACTCCTATTTCTCACCAACGGATTACCAAAAAGTGGTGTTTCTTCCCCAAACTAAGCTTCTATTGAGCTTCTCTTGTTGACAAAAACTTTAAAAATTTTCACTTTTTTCACAAAAAGGTAATTCAAAAAGGTTCAAACAAGGTTGCGTGAAGTGCAAGTCAATATCGAAGATATCCTTCCCCAAACTAAAATGAAACATTGTCCTCAATGTTTGAAAAATAAGGGTCAAAAGGAATCTTAAACAAAAATTCTAAGGTCATGCCAAAAGAATAGATGTTAGTTCGATAAAGACAAGGATAAAAGATTTCCCACTTTATGAAGAGAAGATTGGAGACCATCAATGGAAATTGTGGGCATTGCTTTGTTCTTCCACAATATTGAACCATGAATCCTCCAAAATCCAGAAAACCTAGACAAACAAGCACAAACAACCAACAAGAACGAAAGAGAACAAGCCTCCTCTCATCATTTTCATTGTTAGCTCATAAACGACTTAAAACGGCTTAGTTTTTGTTAACCGAGTACAAGCTATACTCGTCCCCGAATTGATTTGTCCTTGGGGAAGCAAAGAAAAAATAGAAAGAAGATAAAAAGGATAAGCATGGGGTGCCTCCCACGAAGCGCTTGTTTATTATAGAGTCCCCTAGCTTGACTCATTTCCCCAAACTAGGTTATCATGGTGGGTCGGTCTTAACATCTGGGATAATCACATTAGGAACATCTTCTCCAAAATAGTGTTTCACCCTATGACCATTGACTTTAAAATTTGGACCATCCTTTTGAAAAAGTTCAATTGTTCCATATGGGTAAACATTAGCAATCGTAAATGGTCCCGACCATCGGGATTTAAGCTTCCCCGAGAAAATCTTTAGCCTTGAGTTAAAAGAAGCACTGATCCCAACATTAAAAACTCGTTTTTAATCTTTGAATCAGTAACCTAAATTGGTTTTTTCCTTACTAAAGCAAAGAATTCTCAGAAGCTCATCCCTTAATTCAATAAGCTCATTGGTTTGACTTCTATTTTTAACCCGCAAGATTAAGGTCTAAATTAGTTTGCTTAAGGGCCCAAAAAGCTTTATGTTCCAACTCAATAGGGAGATGGCAAGCTTTTTCATAAACCAACCTATAAGGAGTACATCCAATAGGTGTTTTGAAGGCGGTTCGGAAAGCATAGACATCGTCAAGCTTACAACCTCCAAAAGCGCTATTCTCACCTATGGTACTTTCCGAACATTCCTTTAATTCCCCATTGAAACCTCAACTGACCACGCGTTTGAGGTGGTAAGGAGTCGAAAGAACATGGTCACACCATACTTTGCCATGACCTTTGCAAATTTGGTCATTACAAAATGTGTCCTCTATCACTTTTATAGCACGAGGGGTTCCAAATCTAGCAAAAAGACTTTTCAAGAACTTACAAACAACTCACATCATTAGTAGTTAAAAGCCTTAGCGACCACCCCCTTGGACAAATAGTCCACCGCAACTAAGATGTAAACTTATTTTCCCCTACTTGATGGAAATGGACCCCATGAAATCAATTCCCACAAAATCAAAATCTCACAGACTTGTATTGCATTCTGTGGAGATCTCAACTCTTTAGAATTTTGCCTTATCTTTTGACAAGCAGCACACTGTTTAACCAAGTTTTTTTGAAAGCACTTTATAGATGGTGGGCCAAAAGAATCCGGAGTCAAAGACTTTACGAGCGGTGTAATTGGCACTATGATGTCCTCCCGTAGGTCTATTGTGACAAGCCATGAGAATCTCATTAGCCTCTTTACCAAAAACACATCGTCTAATGACTTGGTCCGCACAAATATTGACAAATATTGGGTCCATCCCAATATAATTTTAGTATCTTTGAAAAGTTATTCTCTTTTGTTGAGAACACCATCTATTTTAACAAAATATAACCCGCATGGTAGTTCGCTAAGTCGGCGAACCATGACGTGGTATTATCACTAAGCACATTCACATTGTTAAGCACATTATTTTCAACAACATTTTCATTCTCATTAAGTACATTATCATTGACATTAATCTCTTTGACCTCTGCAACTTTCCCTAGTGACTCTAAAGGAAAAGATTTGGTTATATTTTGCTTTTCAAGTTCATTCTTGTGAGGGTTCTCTAGTCTAGAAAGGTGATCGGCGGCTACATTCTCAGCTCCTTTTTTGTCCCTTATTTCAAGATTGAACTCTTGGAGTAAAAGAATCCACCTAAGTAACCTTGACTTAGCATCTTGCTTAGCCATTAGGTACTTAATAGCCGAATGATCCGTATACACTATGGTCTTCGATAAGACTAGATAGGGTCGAAACTTCTCCAAGGCATATACTACAGCTAGCATTTCCTTTTCGGTTGTAGTGTAATGAAGTTGAGCCCCGGTCATAGTCTTACTCGCATAGTGAATAGGATGAAAGTGTTTATCCTTTCTTTGACCTAAAACAGCTCCTAAAGCAAAATCACTAGCGTCACACATGATTTCAAAATCATAATCCCAATTAGGCACAACAAGTATTGGTGATTCAATTAACTTCTTTCTAAGATCATTAAAAGCTTGTTTACACTCATCCGAAAAGACAAAAGGAGTTTCTTTTTCCAAAAGATGAGTCATGGGTCTTGCAATTTTTGAGAAATCTTGAATGAACCTTCGATAAAAACCCGCATGACCTAAAAAAACTTCGGACATCCCCACATGGAAAGAAAATATCCTTTTACGTGTCGTAAGGTAATTTACTATCACTGTCTACTTTGCCCTATCAACTTCCTAACCGCTTTTAGAGAATTTATGTCCTAAAACTATTCCCTCCTTTACCAATAAAATGACATTTTCCCAATTAAGCACAAGATTTGTTTCTTCACATCGATTAAGCATTTTATCAAGATTATCAAGGCACTTTGAAAAATTATCCCCAAAAACCGAAAAGTCATCCATAAAAACCTCCATGGTTTTCTCTATCATGTCATGGAATATGGCCGTCATGCACCTTTGAAAGGTCCCCGGTGCATTACAAAGGCCAAAGGCAATCTTTGGTAGCAAAGGTCTCATAGGGAGCACGTAAAAGGTGTCTTTTCTTGGTCTTGGGGGTCAATCGGGATTTGAAAGTACCCGGAAAATCCGTCTAAGAAACAATAGAACTCATTCCCCGCTAACCTTTCAAGCATTTGATCCATAAAAGGTATCAGGGAAATGGTCCTTCAGTGCATCATTGCAATTTCCTATAATCATGCAAACTCTCCAACCGTCCACAAGTCGGTGGTAATGAGTTTCATTTGTCATCGATCATCACCACGGTCATCCCTCCTTTTTTAGGAACGCAATGAACCGGGCTAACCCATGGGCTATCCGATATGGGGTAAACAAGCCGGCAATCAAGAAGCCTTGATGACCTCTTTTCTTAATGACCTCATTAGTTTAGGGTTGACCCTTCTTTCATGAACCACTGGTTTGTAATCATCCTCCATTAAAATTTTATGTGTACAAAATTTTGGGTTAATTCCTTTAATGTCGGTGATTTTCCAAGCTAGAGCACTTTTGTGAGCCTTAAGAACCTCAATAAGTTTTACCTTCTCATCATCTTTTAAATCTTTTGAAATTATGACGGGTAGTTTTATTCCTTTTCAAGAAAAGCTATTCAAGATGAGAAAGGAAGTTTTTTTACTCTTTGAGTTCATAGGTCGGTGGTTCCACTTTGATTTTTGACGATTCAACATTTTTGATTTCCTTTTTGAACTTAAGAGGAATGAATGATGAAAAAGGATCATCATTTAAAACTTCAAGCAAATTTTCCAAATAGGTTACATCACCCTCTTCATCATTAAAATCATCATTTAAATCCATGTTTAAAGATTCATCATGTTTTAAAAACTCTTCTATTTCTTCCTCAAGAATCATCTCACTTCCTTCAAAAGGAGTGAAAGGAGGAGGATCCAAAATGATAGAAGTGGAATCACCACTCTCGGTAAAGTCTAAGACTTTTGGAGCATACTCCGCACAAGTTGCATCAATAAGGTCAATTCGTTTCACGGATTCAAAATTATCATAAGAGATTGTGGGAGTATCACCACACTTAAGGACCAAGGATTGATCATCATGTCTTAAAATGATCTCCCCCGCATAAACATCAATCAAGGCATGAGCTGTGCTCAAAAATGGCCTTCCTAAAATCAAAGGAACACGGGGGTCTGCAACAAAGTCCAATATCACAAAATCGACTGGGAAGTAGAATTTTCCGACCTTAACGAACACATTTTCGGCTATCCCGAGGGGTTTAGAAATTGTTCGGTCGGCTAATTCTAGAACCATTCTAGTACTTGTAAGGTCAGGAAGTCCAAGTTTCTTCCAAATAGACAAGGGCATGAGATTGATACTTGCACCTAGATCCGCTAGTGCCAAGTGATTATCAAACTCCCCAAAATCACAAGGAATGAGAAATCGTCCCGGGTCACCAAGCTTTTCGGGAAGCTTTTTGAGAATGACCGCGGAGCAATTAGCATTCATTGGTGTCTTTGTAATCTCAATCAATTTGTCCTTGTTACTTAACAACTTTTTGATCATTAAAGCAAATTTGGGCATGTGGACAAGAGCATCCGCAAAGCTAAGTTCAAAGTGAAGATCTCGAAAGATTTCTATGAACTTTGAAGCTAAGATATCATCTCTTTCACGATTCTTGTCCTTTTCAACTCTTGAAGGGTAAGGCAAATTTGTCTTAGTCTTGACAGGTTCATTAACAACTCTAGGCTCAACAATGGGTTCTTTTTCCTTGTTTTGGACCTTTTCCTTGATTTGAACTACCGGAGGTTGGACTCTTGTGGGTTGCACTTGGTCCTTTGTCACCTCGGTTTCCTTAGCCTTCTCATTGTCCGGATTGACATAAGGAGGGTCCGGATTGACATAAGGAGGAGGCATAGGAGGTAATGGTCCATCATAGCTAAACCACTCCTAGTAGTGATTGCATAAGAACTCTTCCTTCTAGATAAGGAATAGTATTACTAGGTAAAGTATCCTGAACCGGAAAAATTCATTGTTTATTTCCCATTTGCTTTTGAAACATGTTTAAAGCATCATATTTTGAAAATTCCTTTGCTCATTTTGAAAATCTTGTTGTTCCCTTTGAAATCATTTAAATTCTTTTTGCAATTATTCAAAGAAACATCAATTTGCTTTTGTGGTAAGACTCAAATCTATCATAAGTCACGCGTAAAATGTGTACTCTGGGCTTGATAAGCTTTTGAGCTTGTTGTGTTAAACCCGAAGTTAGCTCCATGGTTTAACTTGGTTGGTTTGTTTACATCCTAGTCCCATTATACCCTTGGTTCCATTGAAAATCCTTGGTTAGGTCAGAAGCTTGTGGATTGGTTGAGTAAAAACCCGTGGTCTTATGAGGTTTGCTAAGTTGGGTGGGGGACGGTATCCGGAATTTCCCATTTTGTACAAAAGTTACAGACCGAACGGTTTTGTTGAAATTGTTGAAAATTAATCATGATAACCGGGACTCATAACCTCCCCTAGTCATTGGGCACACAATTATAACTATGATTTACTACCACAAGTATGTACACCTTCCTCCACCGCTTTAATAGGAACGGAGAGCACAAGAGCTTCATCATATTTTTCATCTCATTCATTCATTCTAAAAGTCAAAGTCATCTTATCCTCTAATGCCGCTGCCATTTGTTGGAATTCAAAGTTAGATGATGAAGAAGTAGAAGAAGATGGAGGAGCATTCGTACTCACTCGCATCACGGCGTTCCGTGAACATCTAACATTGGATTATTCCCTATTATTGTTACTCCTTCTGGTTGGACTGATGTAGAGAAAAATTGCACCGCATCCCCCCCGCCCCCCCCCCCGGAATTAAGCAGAATCTTGATCCATTATAGCTCAATGAATTATAAAATGTTTCTATTGGTGCATGATCGAAAATCGTGGTGAGAGGACAAATTCCTAGAAAGTCCTGAAACCGCTCCCAAGGTTCGAGAAAGATTCTTGAGCAATTTGTCGAAAATTCGTTATTTCATTCCGAAGATTGGTAGTCTTAGAAGGTGGAAAGAAAAAGTTGATGAACTTAGACACTAAGTCATCCCATGTAAGAATAGAATTCGGGGGTTCTTGTCGTCATGGTTTTGTCAACCCCGTCAGAGGAAAATTGAAAGAGAAAAGTTTTGATTTGTGGTGTTAGGTACATCCGGGTACCTTTGATTATTAGTTATGCTCTCAAAATTACGAATATGAGCATGAGGCTCCTCATCATTACCTCCTCGAAAAATTCGATTTTGAACGAAGAATTAATGAGAATGATTAATTAGTTCAAAATTTTGAGCATTGATGGGTGGTACAACTATAGCACTTTCAAACCCCCCGGTGGGAGCTTGAAGTTGCTCGGCCATTGGTCGATCATCGGCCATTTGAATCGGAAACTTATCAACAATAGGGATTGCCTCTTGTCGGTGTCGAGAACGTCGACAATTACGTCTTCTTGGAATTTTTATTCCAGGAAAACGATGCGCATGCCCTAGTGAAAATTAATGAAAAAGAAGAATTTGAGATTAAGAAGATTATTTTTGGGAAATTTACAAATTTTTAGTATTTATTAGGAAGGAAATCAAAAAGAAAAATTATTTTTGGCAACCGTTAATTACAAGCTTCACGATAAGTCTCCAAGATTACGCACAAGTGAGCGGAAAAGCTTAGCGAGCCGCAATGACTTCTTAGCAAGTAGCTATCACTTTTCCTTAAACTCACCTTATAGTTTGTAAACTCGAAGGTCCGTCGTACCTCGCAAGTAACTCACGATTAATTTTGTTGTTTATTGGAATGGTTTAAGATGGATAGCTAGTATCCAAATTTGTTTATTATTATTATTTTTTTTACTAATTCGATAGGAATCGAATTAATGAATGTTTTGAATTTTTATACAAAAATAGCAAAGTAACTTCCAAGAAGGAAGGGTCTTCAAAACTCTACTTCAACGAATATCCTCAAAAATCGTTCACGTCTTCCCCGGCAACGGCGCCAAAATTTGGTTGAGTGTATAAGCACTAGTCAAATTTATATATATATATATATATATATATATAGTATTAATCCCGTGACAATTCTTTCCAAATTACTTCTCAAACAAGAGAAATAAAAGGATAAAATCTCACTTAAGAAAACACAATATGTATATTTTTAACCGGGAAGTATTCATCTCGAGTCGTACCCACGAAAGTCGTGAATTGAGATTCGGAATAATCGGATCGAGTCAAGAATGGATACATGATATTTGAATTTTTGAATTACACTACTGATATAATTGCACAATTAAACTATAGAACAATTAAAGAATTAAAAACGTGTAACTAATTACGAAAAATTAACAAACGTGACTTTAAAACGCGAGCTAAAAATAAAATTTAAAATCGAAGGCAATACTTTTAACAAATTTTATACCTAAAAATAACAAATTTAAAAATAAAATTTTAAGAAAAAGAATTAGAATTTTTACTATTTGAATTTTTATGAATTTTTAAAGAAAAAATGTAATTAACTAAAAATAAACTTTTTTTAAAAATTAACACTAAAATTCTATTTTTATTTTTCAAAAATACTAGAATTAAAAATAAAATTATCACAAAAAGAATTGGATTTTTCCAAACATTTTTCTATTTTCTATGAATTTTTTAAGAAAAAGAAATTACTTAAAATCTATTTTAATTTCTAGAAAATACAAATTTAACTGGAAAAATAAAGAAAAATGGTTTTTATCTACTTAAAATGTGCAGAAATTTAATGATCTAAAAATGCCCAATTTTTATAAACCAATTGAACTCTAATTTTGCTAATTAAAGTATAAACCCTAATTTTATTAAACTAAAATTAAAAATATTAAAACTATTTTATTATTCCTAAAAGACAGGGTAGAAAGTGTAAAGAATGAAAGAAAAGGGTAGGCGGGGTAACTAACTAGAATTTACACTACAATGAAAACAGGTAACCTCGAACTATTGAAAAAGTACCAAATAAACCCTACGATTCAGCTTATTTTTGGCTTATCTAAAAAGTGAGAATTAGCAAAAACTTAAAACTACAAAGTTGAAACTGAGCTTATCCCCTACAACTTTAATAAAAGCACTTTGGACTTTTATCCACTTAATAAGCTAAAAAAATAGCTTCTAAATCTGTGTCATAGAAACTAAAGCTTTTCTTTGAAATTTCTAACTTTTTAAACTAGGCTTATTGCCAAGCTAATTACATATGAAAATAAAAACTAAAGGAAGCTTAATGAAGATTGAGAATGTTTACTAAGGTTTTCTAAAAAGGAAATAATCAAAAGTAAACTAGATTTTAAGATATTTTGATCCAAAAAGTAAAGGTTCAGCTTAATTATGATATAAAGCAAATCCTAATAACTATCTAGTTCAAAATATTATGATTCCTCGCATGAATGAAAATTTGGAAATAAGCTATACTATGTTTATGAAATAAACCTAGATAAAAGGATTTTAAAAATTACAACTAGAAATGAAAAATCTAAAAGAAATAAGCTAGTACATATAGGCTGCTGCTATACCACTTTTGCAAGAAAATTTAAGCTAGACTAGAGCTTAAAAATGAAACTTAAGAGATGATCTAAATAAAGCTAATGGAGATCTACAAAGGTGCTTAATACTAAATTCTAACTCCTACTTTCAAAAGCTAAAAAGTAGCTTTAAAAATGATAAGCAACAGCAGTATTAACTAAGTTAATACTGTTGTTATGCTGATATACTTGGTAAACTCTAAGTGCAGGCCAAACTTCTACTTTAAAACTCATAAACTCACTCACTTAGTGTTACTAAACCTGCATGAACCAACATTGAACTCTAAAATGCTATAAAAAAACTTAACTACAAAATCTACTTGAACATTGAAACTGCCCTGGTGCTAATTCACTATTTTTAAACCATAGAATCTTTAAAAATTCAATTTAACTTCTGAAACCTTTATAAATCTTGTCTATAATGAAAAACTCAACTGAAGTAATGAATTAAACTTTTGGAAATTGACTTTTAAAGTCAAAGTAGTGTAAATCCAAACACTCCTTAAACTTTTTGAACATTTCTTATCAGCTTTTAAAATCTATTTTTACACTAAATATCTAAAAACCTTTTATCTACTCTATCTATAACTAGCCTAATTGAGCTTATTAAACTCTAAAATTACTAGCTTATTAAGAGAAATAAGCTAGTTATTCAGCTAGCTTAACCTACTATTATGACAGAATTTAAAGACCTTAATGGATTCTAACTAAAATTACTTAAAGCAATTGCTTATCTAAACTAACTAAGCAAAATTAAACAAGATTAAGCACACACAAAGACAATACAATAAGCAAATGAATTAAGCTAATTGAATGCTAAAACCAAAATCATTAGGTTAAACCTGTGAACTTGTAGTCTCTGCCCTAGTAACTCCTTGTTGAGTGAGTGACCTTTTAACTAAATCCTAATGGCAACCTGCCTCTAAGCCAACGAACAAGATTATAAAGCACATTAAGCTCAAAATTGCTTTTACTCCATAATTGCTTCCAATTTGAATCAATTTGAATGAGGATAGAAAAATTCAGTATTTAAAAGACTTTTAACAATATAAGAACTATTTGTGAACTAAAGGAAACTCAATAAGCTAAAATGAGCTTATTACAAGCTTATTATGTAAAAAACAGCTTATAACATGAACATTTGAACACAAACTCAACTGAACTAGCTTTATTGCTTAAGAAAGAAGAGTACAAGCTTCAAAACAAGAAATACAACTGAATTTGAAAGATTAAAAAAAAACTTAATTGCAACAATGAACAGTACACGAAATTGAAAAAATACAAAGAAAATTGAAAACTCTAAAAAACTAACTACTAAAAAAGCCTCCAACTCTGAATGTTTGAGCTTCTATTTATAGAGAAAAATGATGAGAAGATGAGAGCTTCACTCCTCACAGCCGTTGGATCCCTTTGGTTTGAATTTAAGCCGTTGGATGTAATTAATGATGTGTTCGGACCAATGGAAGCTCGCCACGTGTGCAAGATGATGTGGAGATGGTAAAATACGAGGTAGGGTTGAATAGGGAGAACGGGAGAAGAGATTTGGGAAGGTTGGGTTTTATTCGTTTTTGGCGGGAAAATTGGTTGGAAGGTGGTTAGGGGAAAAATTGACCCGCGTTTGTGTTTAAAGGTTTGGGAGAATTGCATAACTAGCCCTTGTTGTTTTTGTAAACCAAGCGCTCCCTTTTTCCTTTATTATCATCTTTTGAATTTGGCAAACTCAGTCCTTGTAGTTGATAACTTTTATTTTCCTCTTTAAAAACAACTTTTATCTTTTGCAAGATTAGTCCCTTGAACTTAGAAACTTCCAAATAAGCCCTTGTAATCTTGAAACTTGTCAATATTGGTCCTTGGCACTTGATAGTTGAGTCTTCATTGACTTTCTTCTCTTGATCACTTGTCTTTTCCGTTTCTTGTCGGTTTTGTCTCGTTTTTGCTCTTTTTGACTTTGATATCCTTTCCTGCACATTAAGACACAAAAGCACACATTTTTCCTTCTTTTGGCATATTTTTGGCTTTTATTGGCAAAATCCTGGGTATTTTAGATATACAATTTAACACTTATCACCTCATCTTCAGATATCTCAGTCTACGAAGCAGCATCCGCCAGCAGGATGGCAAGATCCTGAGGAGCAACGGTAGGCACTGATACTGGGACGCCGTCAGATCTGGCATGGTGGGCAGAATCGACCCCATGGGTACGGCACACCACCCGACACTTCTTCTTCTTTTCGGCATGGCTTATGTTAGCAGCGATGGCATCCGCCAATAGTATCTCCTCTTTGAAGGACCAGGAATCTTTAGGGTCGCGTACCTTAGGGTACACAGGGATCTTTAGTTGGGAAGAACTTGGGCGAAGCTCACGGATCCACCGAGGAGCGTCTTCTCTAGAATCACTCTCCAAGTATAACGCCATGACCACGTCTATAGAGGCATCCTTCAACTTCTCCATTTGATCGACTATAGGGTACTTTAAATCCTTCAGAGCATAAAGGGCCACAACATATTTAGTATCGGCCTCTGGGTCGTACGCCTCAATAGCCTCTAAATCTAGCTTAGCCTTTTCGTGCTCTACCCCATGCTTAAGCCCTTTGCTCATACCTTTAGCGATCTCTGTGGACACGACATCGGAAAATACCTGGCTTAGTTCCGTAGATTCAGCACACTTCATGACAGCTAGGCGTAGACCATGCCTGATAACCCATCGGCGACCCGCGATCGCTATCAGCATATGAGGATACAACTCCTCATCAAAATCTACGCTCAGCGCATCTAGTCTTGCATCCATCTTCGCATACCGAAAGTTCACCCAGTCATCCTCGTATTTCTTGAACTCCTTAAAGGCAGCTTTTATCCTTTCCTCGCCCGTGACTTGAGCCCAGAGAGTAGACACTTGCTGGGACAGCCGATCATTGTTAACTTGGAGGTCTGTAAACTGGGCGCGGAGGCTTTCCAACTCTTTAGTTAATTCTGTATTTTTAGCCTCCGCGGCCTTCTTCATATCTACCTCAGCCTCAAGCAGTGTTTCCAAGTTCCTCATCTGATTACGGAGGCCCTGCACTTCCGTATCCACAACCCGGAGGGATTTAATTTCCTGATCAAGCTTTTTTATTTCCTCCTCCCTCGCTTGAATCCTCTAATCCTGTTTGGCTATTTTGGATGTGGCTTTCTTCAGCAATATGACATCTTGCTCAAACCTCAGCCTTAGTTGGGAACCCATAGCCACTTGTCGCGCCATGTTTATGTTGTATTGACTTAAAAAGTCATCATTGGACAAGTAGTGCAACTCCAAAAAGTACCCTGGCGGTACTATGTGATCCACCATGTCCTGGCATACATTTGGGGTGTCCAAGCGGCAGTTGTTGGTCACACCCCACCCCGGCTGATATATACTGCCTAGCGACCCAACTATTGATGTAAAGGAGGAAGACTTCTCAGAGTCCAGATCTCCCGCGGTTGCCGCTCCCTTGGAAGATCTGAATTAACGAAACAAGGAAAATATGGTTTGTTATCATGACTAAAAAAAAGCAAAAAGAGATCATGGCACGAATCACTTACTATGAAATATCTTGCTTAGGGATTGGTTGCGGCTTCGCATAAGATAGCGGGTCCGGATCACTCACATCAGCAGGAGTCTCCTACGAAGCAGGTATGGAATAGGTGGAGCCCGCCTCTAATCCCATTGAAGCTAGGGATTTCCCTTCGAGGGTACTCTGTGTTGGGCGGGAGGCAGCATGATCCTTCCTCAGCACCTTGGGCGGTGCATTAGCATATGCCTCATCATTACCCCTTTTGCGGTGCCTTTTGTTCACAAAGGGCCCCATGGCGGCCACTTCTCTCCCCATATCTAGTTCGGGAATGACCTCCGTGACTGCTGTATTTTCTACAGGAGGGATTTCACCCGACAATCTATCCTGGACCTGTTCTTCTGTCCCGTCCTTCTCAGTAAGTAAGGGGGTGGGTTTTCGTTAGCAAAATCCAGCGGTGATTTTTCCATGGCGGAAGGTGCCCCTGAGGACTCTGATGCCCGATCGTATCCTCTATATCTATAATACGATTGGAGGTAGTAGTCAATAGGGGCACCTCATAGGCAGCACGGGGTCGGGTCCCGGTCTTCACTTTCGTCGGATTCGGGGCACTAATCAGGTTGAACAAGTCTATATCTGCATTTACAAAGGAATTGTTAGTATACTTTCATGAATACATAAGAAGGAAAGACAGTTTATAAACACTCACCCTGGCCATCATCATAGAGGAATGTGGGATATACGTCATCCCCCAGAAAGAAGTTCCGACTCAGCTT
>BQNB010044910.1:18218-44606 GCA_026074375.1 Tanacetum coccineum
AGCGAACGCGTAAAACTCTAAAAATAAATAACGGAATTTATTAAAGTTGTAAATAACCTGAAAATGAGAAATGTTACACTTGAAATAAAAACTACACGGGATTTTACAATTCTTGACAAAACCGGGAAAACAAGTGTTTGTTTCACGGGATTTTACAAGTCAAAGAAATAACCGTATAATTTAAAATTAAGTTTGTTAAGTTTAAACGTAATATATTTTCACTGGTTCGATCCTCTCGTTCGGTCCACTAGTTCGGTCCTCTCGTTTGGTCCACTAGTTCGGTCCTCTCGTTCGGTCCTATAGTTCGGTCCTCTCGTTCGGTCCTTTCGTTCGGTCCTCTCGTTCGGTTATAACTAGTGACCACTCGTTCGGTTCTAACTAGTGATCGCTCGTTCGGTTCTAACTAGTGAAAACACTCGTTCGGTTCTAACTAGAGAACACTCGTTCGGTTCTAACTAGAAACTACTCGTTCGGTTTCAACTAGAGAGCACTCGTTCGGTTGACACTGATGAAGCTTGTTCGGTTCAACCTATGCAACTGCTCGTTCGGTTATCTTGTTCGGTGTTCTAGTTCGATCCTCTTGTTCGATTCTTTAGTTCGGTTCTAACTAGTACGAAACCCAAATTTTCAAAACACAAAAAAGACATGATTTTTAATGCTTTTTAGCAAAAATTCTTGTACAACTAGTATTACTAACCATATAGGAACAATAAAAATGAAAACTTTAAGGTTTTTAAGCCAAAAAATTTGAATCACTAATTTGCTCTTTGTAAAGGTTTTGAACACAAATCAAACACAAAAAACTAAACACACCACTCCATGGCTCTTGATACCAATTGAAGAATACTAGTAATCTTAAGATCAAACCAAGAACAAGAGTGAGATGTGGGTTGGGATATAGAGGTTTGCACTTCATAAAGTCTTGGTAAGTACATTCTCGAACGATGCGTTCAGTCCTTCTGCCACCCGTTCCCAAAGTGTGGTTGTCATCGCCATTCCTGTTTGCATCACGTGTTGCCAAAGCGACAGTGACACCTTGGTCAATCGTTGCCTGAAGTTGGGCATTAGTAACCGATGTGGTGGTGGTTGCTATTAGGGCTGGGGTTGTTGTGATCGGTGTTGACCTTGTGGTTCATTTTGGTGCCATTTTCTTCAATCACAAGAAAATATAATACCCGTTAGATTTCATTAAATCATAACCATGACATGACATATACATGATAAATAAAGTGAGGTCACATCACACAGTGAAATATACAACTGAATTGTAATTGATAATGATATAACCAAATCGACATTCATTCATAAACAAATTTGATTACAAACGTGACATAATACAACCATTCCATATATAAATTGGAAAACATACATGAATGGTCCAGATACAAAATGATCATAATGTTTAGGTTACAAAATAAACATAACAACCTAAAGCCTTACTAGTCGGGATTAAACCCATAATACTTAGTAGACTATATACAAAATGACTAGCCATAACATGATCTAATCTATGAACTGCTACCAGCCTCCTTTGGCAACTCTGGCTATGCAGGACCTCCAGCGGGTCCCTGTTGTCCCTGTAGTCCGGTAACCTATCCCTGTAGTGCTGTGACCTATCCCTGTAATGTGGTCACCTGTCCCTGTAATGACTGCATCACTGTCAATGTCTGTATAAGCTGCTGCTGTCGAGTATGATCAGCTGTCCTCAACTCTCTCATCTCTGCAGATCTCCTCTAGTCTGCCTTCAGCATCTCTGAAATCATAGTCTGTCTCCTGTGATCAGCAGCATGCAACTCTCTAATCTCTGACATCTAAGCCAGTACTGTAGTGCGCAGTGACATAACCTCTCTGCGGGCAAGATCACTCGCATCCATCGATCGCCTCCAAGCCTTTTGGGACAATCTAGCCTCTGTCTCCATCTGATGACGTGTATATGCATGTGCTCGTCTGTCTCTAAACAACATATTGAGCCGACCAGCCAATAGCTATCTCTGACTCTGCTCATCGTTTAACCTCGTATAAACCTCACCCGTGTCCTGCCTAACCTTAGTCTCAAATGCTGTCACATGTCGACCCAACTCCGTGTCAGTACTAACTGGTGCCCCCTGAAGGGTCTCAACTATCTCGTCCCATGAGTCAGTGATCCTATATCCAACCTCTCTCTCTGGATCACGCCTGATCTCCCTATCCATAGTAGCTATAAAGCCATAGTCTGCCCTAAGACCTCTAGCCGGTCTAGTAGTAGCAGCAGATGAGCTCTTTCCTACCTCGTATCCTAGACCAAGAGCGATACCTAACCTCTTTCGAGGTGGTAAGTAACCGCAGGTATGTCCTCATGACCTAGCATAGGGTAGTAGCAATGGTATATGACGTAGGAACTAATATAGGCCAAAGGGTGGTTGTATCCCCTACTGATAGAGCAATCTGGTCTGGTGGGAGAGTATAGAAGGGTGGTGGAATGGTAGAGAATGTGAAGTAATATGGCCTCACTCTCATCCGAATCATAGCAGCTAGATAGCCCAATGAAATGAATAAGGCAAGGAGGTGTGCTGGTGGAGTAACACAAGGTGAGGGTGAGGTGATAGTGGGTAACGATAGAGAAGGGTAATCTGGGGAAGTGAGTGAGACCATGGGGAGAGTGGTGATGAGGTGGGGGTAGATAATAGAAAAAAAAGTCTAGCAACCTCTGCATCAGACCATAATGGTGTAGGCACTGGAGCTAGAATAGAAATCCTAGATGCCACACGATATGCAGGGTATGGTGGTGGTGTGGCCGCAGACTCATCAGTCTCGAAATGCTCTGTCTCCTCCGCAGATGGGGCCTGATTAGTAGCTGGTAAAGAAACAACTACAAAGTCGGCAGGAGCTAGGTGCTCCTCCTCCACCTCATCATCGGCCTCGATGTCCATGTCATCATCCTCATCATCCTTTGATGACCCCTCCTCGTCATCTTCGTCATCTTCGTCATCTCCTCCATCAGCAGGATAATCGACAGGATCCTCCTCGGGGTCCTCATCGTCATCCTCACTCCGGTCTGCCTCAGATTGGACTCCGAGACATACTCTTAGGTGACTGATCAATGGGTGAGGCATCCTCAGCACCTGCCTGATCCTCATTAATAATCTCATCATTAGTATGCTTCGGGCCTGGAACATAGTCTGGAGAAGGTGGTGCCTGCTTTGGCTCCTCAGGGCCAGGCACGTAATCTCGAGAGGGTGGGGCCTGAAGAGCAGCCTCTATGTATGGGTCCTCTGGCATCCCAGACAGCTCAAGGTACTCGTGATCATCGGCTCTCAGTGATCCTATGTCTGATATATCCTTAAATAGGCCTTGGAAAACCTCCGTGATGTTAACCCCCGATCATCCGAATCTGACATGACTGAATCTAAAAATTCAAAATAGCTTATATTAGTATTTAATATAAGACTCTTATAGTAATATACATTTATATCATAACATGTATATCAATTATGAATGCATCTAGTCTAACCAACTAATGCAACAAGTAGTGTATGCATGAATGTATACACATATGCATGTCCCGTGTAAAACCCCGTTGTATGAATTCTTGTTTGAAACTGGTTGATAGTCCAGCAGAAATATTTGACCTGTTCTCTATAACAAGATTTCATTCGATGCCATAGCAAAATATCAGAGTTTATACATTAGGTCCCATATGTTTTATAAGTCATAAACATTTCACATACATTTTTAATTATACCAAAAGCTTCATAATACCAAAAGATGACTTAAGTTTTTAAAGATAATAAAAGTTGCATTGAATATAGATAAAACACAGAATCCGTCTTCATTGATATCCGCCACGGCTCCCCTCCAATCTTCATACCCTAGGACCTGAAATTACATGCTAAAAGTCAACACAAAGGTTGAGTGAAATCATAGGTTTATCGGTAAAAAGGGTGGACCACAAGATCGAAGTAATAGTAGACTCTGAAACACATTCAGTAGTCCAAAACGTTTATTATTGCACTAAGCTCATGACCCCGAAGCCTTAACTAGATTTGTGCCCCAATCAGAATATAGGATGCTTGCCAACAACCTAACACCTCTCAATGTTAAATGCACCTTGATCAAACTAGTGACCCAAGGAAAGGTGGGGATTGTCAGTCCCGATAGATCTATCCACAACACTCGCGCTTACTACAATAGCAATTAACGGTTCATGATAAATAGGGACTTCACGGCAATAAGGTAACTTAGCAATAATATTCAGGCAGTAATCTGGATAGCATACACTTTGTAAACACTTTGAAAACACTTAGAAAAACACTTGTGTCCAATAGTAAAACAAGCAATGTAATTCACCCCGTAGATTTTGTAAAACAATCACGTAGTAAAAAGGGGGCTATGAACTCACCTCGAGTGAATGGTAATCAACAAGTATTCACAATAGAAAAATGCGTCACGAAGGAATCCGAAGGCAACCTAATCCAATATAGGTCGTATAAGTACTAAACACTTTGATTATTTATAGGTCGTATAGCTCATCATACTATCGTTCGGGCTATCATAATTAAGAGGTCATGTAGTGAACGTATGAGGAGCTAGGACACTTTAAATTGTAAATCCAACAACTCGTCGATACGCCACCCCGAAGAGGCCTCATTATGAAACTCCCTAGTAATATAGCACTTTGCTTAACTAATACCACATATAGGTCTATATAGTTCAATCACCATCTAATTGTTTTGGTAAAATTGTGTTTAATAAGTAAAAACGTTTATAATTACCGTTTTAGTAAAACTGGCGTAACTTTCGCGTTTTAAGCCCGATTTTGACGTTTCTTATGCCCACGCTTTCGTATTAGGACGAGTTATCATAATTTGACATTTTCATATTTTTGACCCTCTGATGAACAGTACTTTTTACTGTTCACACCAGTTATAAAGTTATTTTTATAGTTTTAGTTATCGTAAAACCTGTAAACGTCGTATTTTATTCGTTATAGCTCCGTTTTTAGTGATTCTTTGGAGCACGTTCTCGTAATTGAAAGTTATACTTATTTATGAGGTTTAAAAAATAATTACTTCTGTCATGAACAGTAACTTTTATAAAAATAGTTTTATAAAAGTATTAATTGTCGTAAACTCGCGAAATTCATAACTCATTCGTTATTAATTGAAAATTTAAGATTCCTATCATTTTGGAATCCTAAAAATATGTATAATTTGTTAAAAATACCAAACTTGCTGTTTGAATAATTTTTATAAAAAGTTTTTATAAAAATTCTTTTACGACTCCGTTTATTAACGTATAACTTGTTTTTACCGTATTTTTTTCGTTATTTATCCGTTTTTCAAGTTCTTTATATACCCGGGATCGTCATGAGACGTAATATTTTTATATAATGTCAAATCCACTATTTGAAATTAATCCATACTTATACTTTTATTTAAAGCTTATTTTATGTACTTTTACTTTTGTAACTTACCACAAGTCTCATATACCATATGTATTATAAGTGATACATATAATATTGGCCATAAGTTCATTCTTTGCCCAAATGTCCAAGGTGAAAAGATTAACAAATCCATTATAACACTTAAAAACCATTTTTTAAACTCAATATACCATCCATATAACATGTGTACAAGTTTATAAATCATGTTTACAAGAGAAATTCACTTTTGCAAGTTAAACATATCCTAAATGGTGATTTCACTATATAGCACATAATATACACATAAACTCATAAAATGAAAGTATAAAGGTTTATAGATGAACTTATGATGAATGATGATGATGCTCAATACAATCTAAACTTCCCTTGTTTTAGACAACAAACATCAAAGCTGCAAATAGGAAAAACCCTTGATTAGGTTATGAAACCCAATCCTTCCTTTTCTTTGACAAATGCTTGCAATTTGGTTAACCAATGCTTTGAAACATCTTAGAATATCTAAGAATGATGTGTATATTGTGTGATAAGGATTGTATAAAATTTTGTATGGATTTAATAAAGGGGTGTTTCAAGCCGTTGGGGCTTAAGGGACAACAAGGAAAGTTGTTTTATTTCTTTCCTATGTGTTGTTAGTTTTGTATAAGACTACACATGAATACTTGTAAATAAAGAGTTAGTTGGTCAAAAATTTTGCAATAGTTAGTCAAGAACAAGATGAGGGTTTCTAGGAGAGTTGGTCTTAGTCAAAGAAACAAGGTATGGCTAGGCTTAATGAGTTAAGAGATGTACAAGCCAAGTTGTAAAGAAAATGTGCTCTATGACTCCTAGTGTTGTTGTTGTGCCGTGGGTAGAGAGGGGGGGAAGGGTTTCTAGAAGGTTTTGATATTTAACACAATATCTAGTGAAAGTTATACATGTTACAACTTGTAGTTTTTCATAAAAGATGTTTACTTGTAAGTATTTGTGTGTTATTTTATTTTATAATATACAAAGTGTAAAGTAATATTAACTTGGGTAAATTTAATAAAACTTTGAGTGTTGGAGTACAATCATGGGTATTGTTGAAGCGTAGATTAATAAACGTGAATCCGGGTATGCTAAACGCAATTTAACGCGAAACGTATACACTTCACGTCTCGATAAAAATAAAATGAACAAAGACCATAATTATTCTCAAAATAAATATTTAATAGTTGCTTGATGTAAACGCTTAATTGTTTGATGCCCGTTTACATTGAACGCTAATTTTTAGCCTACGCGATTTAGCTTAACGTTTACGATTTAAAACAAATGCGTACAATATAAAAGATGAATAGTAGATTTATCATCGTCGTCAATGACTTGAAAACACATGGTGTTATAGTTTCATTTTTAACCGACTCTCTTGAGCAAGTTGCAGTGTTTCCTCAGAATCATACACAACAGGAGGATCATGCTTTCCTAATAACACTTTGCCATTATACAAACTCTGTTGTTTCTGCTGAGCTTGCTTGAGATAAAAAGGATTTTAATAACCCAAAGCCATTTTTTGTTCGGTGTGGTAAAATGAGTCTGGCTTAGGTGAAAGCATGTGCATCGTTTAAATTGATTGACCCGTTTTAACCAAAAGATTATCTAATTCCTTTATCTTATTCTCAAGTTGAATCTGTTTATCAAGAAGCTCATCTTCGCATATTTTGAAATCAGACTTCAACCTTTTCTTCTCTTCAAGAAGAGAAGAAACAGTTGATTTTTCCTTTGAAATCTGTTTATTTAGATTTGAAATTTCCTCATTCAAAGTCATTATTTGTTTACCGGAACTTAAGTAAAGTGCATTTATCTTTTTAGTAAGACATTGTTCTTGATAAACAGACTTTTGATAACATCTTTCAAGTTTGTCATATTTTTTTTGACTAATTTCAAAACACTTTTCTTGATTTTTATATCTAGCAAGCTCAGTGGTCAATTCAGCATTTGTTGCTTTCATCTTACGATTGACCAAGTTAACTTTTTCTACTTCAATTGACAAATTATTATATAATGAATCATATGAAGCACTTGTTTCCTCAATAGTAGAAGGACTTTGTTCTACTGTACCCCTATTTTGTTCCACACTGGGTACATCAGAGATAACATTACTGTCATTATGTTAAACTTGATGTGATTCTGGAATGGGCTCGAGTAGATCAGTATACTGCTCCTCTTGAGTGAACATATTAAATATCTCATCATCATAGCAATTATTATAGTTGTGTACCTCAGCTGATCCGTCTGAATTATAGACAGGAGCTTTGTCAGTCTGAGTACCCAATGTCGATGCTTGCTGCAAGTTAGCCATCAAGATGCAGTTTGCATTGACTTCCTCAATCTCATCCAGATCTCCTACAGCAGCCATCAAGTCAAACTCTTCAGCTTAGAGCTGGATTCCTGCTTCTTCCTTTTAAGCAATCAACAGCTGTGTCTGAAGATAAGTAGCATCCCTTCTCCTTAGTCTGACTGTGCAGTTCCTAGCATAATGGCCCAATCCTCTACAGTTGTAACACCTTATCTGATTACCATTATTCCCATTTGCATTACCCTCAGCCCGTGCTGAACAACATTACCATTTCTGATTTGGTTTGCATTCTGATTAGCAATACCCAAAACAACTATAATCCCATGATGTTTTCTAACATTCTGAACACCAAGATTCTAAACAGCATTCTGAACAACCTGATTCCCGATATTCTGAACTGCATTATACCCATTATGATTCCCTACATTCTGCCCAACATATTGTCTAAACTGATTTCCACCATTACCTCCAACCATCTGCTTTTATCTGTCTTGACCTATATTCATACCTGGTTGAGCAATCTGCCTATTACGAGGGTTTGATGAAATTCTCTGATTGCTGTTGGTTGGTGTTGAGTAATTCAGTTGGAATGCTTTAGCCATAAGAGCAAGTGTCATGTTCATTGTTGTTGTGGGATCTGTGATGTCTTCAGGGTTTGGCATTGGTTGTTGCATGGAATCCATGTTGAATGATGGTTGTGGGATATAGTTGTTGTTGGGTTGTTATTGTTGCATATAGGTAATGGGTGATGGTTGATCTTGGTGAAACACTAGAAAGTTGTACGGATTGTTGGAATTTGCCATGAGTGCTAACGGATCATGTGTTTTTCCAAGACGTTTAGCTCTTAGTTCATCGACCTCCTTTTGATTGTACTTCAAGAAATCATACAACTGAGTGTAATCTGATGTATGCAAGTCTTTTGTTTGATGAACAATGGTAACATGTCGACTCCATTTTGGTTGTAAGTTGTTTAGGAACTTAAGATTATTGGCAATCTTTTCTGGAAAGTGTTTGTTCTCTTGAAATCATTCATCAATTTTGAGAAACGATGATAGTAAGATTCAATCGATTCCCCATCGGTAGAAGTAAACCTTTCCCATTCTTTAAACAATTTAGCCTTCTTCTCCTGAATTCCAATATCGAAACCTTTCATCATTTGTTGAACTTTTAGCCAGATTTCCTGAGCAGTTTCACAACTATCAACAGCAGCATAGATGTCTTCAGGAAGACCGAGAAGAATAGTCTAAACGGCTAGATCATCGGCTTCAACCTGTTTAAGCTCCTTCTCAGAGAGTTCATCATTCGACTGCACATGAAAGGTTTTATTGACGATAACATCACGGTTTTCATCACCTGGTTTAGGAATCATTCGTCTGACATAAGGACCATTGATAATGGAATTGTGGATTAACTTTCCATTTGGTCTGTTCTTAGCATAATGGAGAAGACGCGATGACCATGGAACGTAGTTCTCTTTGTTAAGCATAGGAGGGCGGCTTTTAGAACTAGCTGCATAAATGTCTTGTTGAGTGTACATTACAAAAATGAAGTGAAATGATGAGTATGGATCATTTAAGTGATTGTGATTATGATTTGCTTTTTGAATTGATTAAGTCCTTTTGATTGTTTGATGATTAGGTGAATTGTTGTTCAAGTTGGTTTAAGATTAAATTTAAGTCCAAAAGTTCAAAAGCAGTCTCCTAACTTGCTAGACTGAAACTCGCTAGAAGCGACTTGATAACTCGCTATCAAGAATCAAAAGGGTCAGAGTTCCTGTTCACAAGTCACTAGAGAAAAATCTTCAAGTAACCTGTAACTCGTTAGACCTAACTCGCTGGAAGAGACTTGCCAACTCGCTAGCAAGAAAAAAATGGACAGAGATCCTGTTCACAAGTCGCTAGAAATAAGTCTTTAAATAACCTGTAACTCGCTGGAATAGTAACTCAACTCGTTACTTGAAACTCGCTGGAACAATACCTGTAACTCGCTGCAACAGTACCTGTAACTCGCTGCAACAGTACCTGTAACTCGCTACCTGCACAAAACGACAAGTCGCTGACACAGTACGACCTTCCAATTTGTTAACATAGTGTACGAATCACCCAACTCGCCAATACAGTACCCCCAACTCGTTGCGATGATCTTCAAACAGTGACTTAACTTGCTGACTTGAAAACTTGGTTTTTTCACCTAAAAATGCCTATAAATCACCCTTATGATTGATTCTGCTTGGTTTCTTTTGTACAACCTGATACTAGAAGGATATAGCAACTATAAAAACATGAACTTTAACATCACAAATGTCAAGATCAAAGAAAACTAAGAACAAGACTATAAACCTTCAAAAACCAAACTTTTGATCAAACTAACCAAGAAAACACACACACAATCACTAGATAACAATAGGCTCTTGATACCACATGTTAACCTTACCACTTCACTTCATACATACGAAAATAAAAGAGAAGAAAGAGAGAAAGAGGACGAAATAAGTAGAGAGTTAGAGTGAAAAAGAAAGAGGTTGGTTACTTGCACATAGAAAGAAAAGTGAGAATGAACAACAAGCAACACCCTCTCCACATAAGGAGAGGGTTATATAGTGTCTACATGGGCTGGCCTTGGGTCTAAATGGGCTTCCAAGGCCGGGCTTCATATCTAACAGGCTTTAAAGCCCGTAAGTAGGCCCGATTAGCTTAAATGAATTCTTTGAAACTACGTTTTCCTATACAAGGCTCGGGAATATACAATGACCATCACTTTACATAATAACACGGCTAACAGAAACAAATGATGAATTGACCATTGAGCTTGCTAGATATAAAAATCAAGAAAAGTGTTTTGAAATCAATCAAGAAAAATATGACAAACTTAAAAGGTGTTATCAAAAGTCTATTTATCAAGAGCAATGTCTTACTAAAAAGATAAATGCACTTCACTTAAGTTTTGCTAAAACGATAATGACTTTGAATGAGGAAATTGCAAATTTAAATAACCAGCTTTCGAAAGAAAAAACAACTATTTCTTCTCTTCAAGAATATAAGAAAAAGTTGAAGTCTGATTTCAAAATACGTGAAGACGAGCTTCTTGATAAACAAATTCAACTTGAGAATAAGATAAAAGAATTAGATAACATTTTGGTAAAAATAGGTCAATCGATTCAAATGATGAACATGCTTTCACCTTAGCCAGGCTCGTTTTACCACACCGAATAGAAAATGGCTTTAGGTTATCTGAATCCTTTTTATCTCAAGCAAGCACAGCAAAAATAACAGAGTTTGTGTAATGGAAAAGTTCTATTAGAAAAGCATGATCCTCCTGCTGTGTATGATTCAGAGGAAACACTGGAACTTGCTCAAGTGAGTCGCTTAAAAATGAAATAATTGAACAAAGAAATAAAACTGGCAAATTATGCAAAGATTAATCAACTTTCAGGGGTGTTTGTTTCTCAAAAGGCCAAGTCACGTGAAGAGTTGTATTTTTCAAATACTTCCAAAACGGCCACTGTTTCAAAATCAATTTCAATACCACATGAAGAGTTTTCGGACGATACTTCTCCAAGTGTTGAACGAAAATTTCTAAATGAGGTAAAAAGCACCATTGTGACTCTTCAACGTGTTGTAAAACAAAAAATGACATTAGATATACACAATTGCTCGTCTATGGCTCATCAAGAGATTCACAAAATTGTAAAAGATGAAATTTTCCCTATCGTCAACCAAGTTGATGCTATACTTCAAAATTTCGAAATACAATTTTTGAAGGAAACATCTCAATTTGTTCGAGACTTCAAATCTCTTATAAAAGAAGCTAATGAATCTCTTGCTAAGCACAAGGCTTCGGGATTTGAAATTGAGCATCTCTTGAGAGTAGTTGTCAGTCAGGATATTATGTCTATTGTGCAAAGTAATTCTGTTATAGATACATCCAGTTTCTAAACTAAGCTTGATCATTAGAAAGAAAAACTTTAAAGTTGCATAATTAATAAGGAAAAAGAATATGCTGTTCTTTGGAATAATTGGTACACAAAATGTGAAGAATGCAAATATGAAAAGATTTGGTATGATAAAGCTTATAATGACATGCAACAAAAGATCGAACAGTTGCAAGCTCAGTTAGGAGATCTCAAGGGTAAGAGTAAGGATACTTCATGTGAATCAGATACCCTTGCTTCTTTGTCTTTAAAACTAAAGAATGAGAATGTAGAATTAGAGTTTCAGGTTTTGAATTATGCTAGAGAAAATGCTCATCTTAAGACCACATATAAGAACCTGTTTGACTCTATCAATGTGACACGGGCTCAAACCAAAACAATAACTAACTCTTTGCAACAAAAGTTACATGATACGATTTATGAAAATGCTAAGCTAAGAGCCCAGTTATTTGATAAAGTTTCTGAACAAAAGGACATCACCAAAGGTACGCGTGTGAATACTAAGTTTGCAAATCAATCAACCGAGAGGAAACCATCTTTGCAATCTTTAAGAAACATTTTTGTTGTGAGACAACCAAATGCATTTCAATCTGAACGTAATTTTTTTTCAAAAACTCAGGTTCCTCCAAAGGTTGTTGAGACGAATGATTTGTTAAACCCAGTCACTTCAAACTCGGTACCTATCACCAAAGAATTAAAAGTTGTGAAAAATGATAATGTGATTGCCCCAGGAATGTTTAGGATTAATCCGTTTAAGACTTCTAGGGAAGACAAATTTGTGCCTATCAACCAAGCTAAATCAAGCGTTAGGACAAATCTGATCACTATTTCATAACCTCATGTCATCACTAAGAAACATGTTAATTCTGACTTAAATGGTTTATCTTCTACAAGAGTAGACAACACTGCTAAGACCAGAAGGCCACAGTCTAGGAGCAATACAAAGAATGATAAGGTCCCTTCTGCGTCTAAGAGTAGTTGTATCTGGAATAAAGAAGTTGAAGTAGAAGAACACTATCGGAATTTACTGCTTTCTATGAATAAGAAACATATGTCGTCTGAATGTAATAACGTTAAGCTTGATATTCAGAATGATAAATCTAAAGTTATATGTGCTATGTGTAAGCAATGTTTAATTACTTCTAATCATGATGTTTGTGTGCTCAATTATGTGCATGGCATGAATTCTCGTGTGAATAACTTATATGCTAATGTTTCAAAAACTGCAAATCAAAAGAAACATAAGCCAACAGTCATGAAACCTAAGAAGGTAGGGTCCAAAGAAAGACTTGCTTCACCTAAGCCTAGGAAACCGCGAACTTGCCTTAGGTGGTCACCTATTGGAAGAATGTTTGACCTTAAACGAAAAATAATTAAATCCAGTGAATCAGAGAGTCAGTTTGACTGCTCTAAAGGTGATAATGCATGTACTTCTAACCCTCAAGAACCTACAGGAAAACGAATTCCAAATTCTACTTTTTCTTTGGCAGGTCATCCAAATTTTCTTATGGTACGTCGACTCGGGATGCTCAAAGCATATGACAGGAAATCTGAAGCTTCTCATAAATTTCATCTGGAAATTCTTAGGAATCGTCCGCTTTGGAAATGATCATGTTGCTACAATTCTGGATTACAGTTATCTTCAATGGGGAAATATATTGATCACCAGGGTTTATTTTGTTGAGGGCTTGGGGCATAACCTATTCTCAGTTGGGCAGTTTTGTGATTTAGATTTAGAGGTCGCTTTTAGAAGGAATACCTGTTTCATCAGAAATCTCGAAGGAGTTGATTTATTAAAAGGAAATCGCACCATAAACCTTTACACCATCAATCTCCATGAAATGGCCTCTGCATCTACAATTTTCCTTATGGCTCATGCTACTTCTACCAAGTCTTGGTTATGGCATCAATGTTTATCCACCTCAATTTTTACATCATAAATGACCTTGCTAAGAACAATCTCGTCATCGGTCTTCAAAAATTCAAATATCATAAAGAACATCTTTGTCCCTCATGTGAGCAAGGAAAAAGCAAAAAGGCATCTTACCCACCCAAACCTGTTCTAAATTCTAAGCAGAGGTTACACCTTATCCATATGGATTTGAGTGGTCCAATGATAGTCGAAAGCATCAACGGTAAGTGATATGTTCTGGTGATTGTAGATGATTACTCTCGTTACACGTGGGTACACTTTCTCATATCAAAAGATAAAGCACTAGAGGAGATTAAAACCTTTCTCAAGAAAATTATAGTTCTACTGCAAGCTCCAGTCATTATTGTAAGAACCAAAAATGGCACAGAATTCAAGAATCAAGTGCTAAAGGAATACTTTGATAGTGTTGGCATCTCTCACCAAGTGTCTTCTGTCAGAACACCTCAACAAAATAGAGTCATGGAACGAAGAAACTAGACGTTAGTGGAGGCTGCTAGAACAATGTTGATTTTCTCTCGTGCACCGTTATTCTTATGGGCTAAAGCAATTGCTACTACGTGCTACACTCAAAACCGCTCCATTATTCACCGCCATTTCAACAAAACAACATACGAGCTCATTAATGGTAGAAAACCAGATATCTCATTTCTACATGTATTCGGGGCTCTCTGTTATCCCAAGAATGACTGTGAGGACATTAGGAAGCTTGGTGCAAAATGTGATATTGGCTTCTTCATTTGTTATTCAGCTACTTCCTGTGCTTATAGAGTTTACAACTAATGGACAAAGAAAATCATGGAGATAATGAATGTGACATTTGATGAACTTTCAGCTATGGATTTTGAACAAAGCAATTTAAAACCCGAGCTTTAAGGCATGACTTCTAGACAAATCAGTTCATGACTCAATCTTACTTATGCTCCATCAATAATAACAACTCAAAAACCAACTGAACATGAATTGGATTTACTATTCAAAGCTATGTATGATGATTATATTGGTGGTCAATCGTTAGCTGCTGCAAGAACTGCTTCGAATGCTCAAGCACCTTAAGTTCTTTAGACTCCAACGACATCTACAACAAAAGCAGACACCGCACCAACACCAACACCAACAAATTCATCCTCTCAAGCTACAAATATTCCAAACACGTCACAGGATATTAACGAGCTTAAACCACAACAACAACATGTTTAGCAACAAGATAATCAAGTTCCACTCAAGCCCGGAATTGTTGCTGATAATGTTTCAAATGATATGCTCGATGGGAATACGTTTGTAAATCCATTTGCTCTACCATCCACAAGTGCTGCTGAATCATCATATTCACAATATATGGATCCATCAAACATGCATACGTTTTATCAACCTTACCCTCACGAATATTTTTGGGCTAAGGATCACCCTATAGAACAAGTGATAGGAGAACCCTTACAACCAGTTTTGACAAGGAATCAACTCCGAACAGATGATGACATGTGCATGTATGCATTAACTATGACCACTATGGAACCAAGAAATGTCAAAGAGGCTATGACTGACCCTGCATGGATTGAATCAATGCAAGAAGAGCTTCTCCAGTTCAAAAGACTTGATGTATGGTGTTAGTTCCTGCTCCAGATAACATAAAACCCCTTACTTTGAAACAGTTATTCAAAAACAAGCATGATGAATAGAACATGGTCTTCCGAAACAAGACTCGTCTGGTTGTGAGAGGGTACCGCTAAGATGAAGGAATAGATTTCAAAGAATCCTTCGCTCCTATTGCTAGAATGGAAGCTATCAGGATATTTTTGGCATATGCTGCACACAAATCGTTCATCGCATTTCAAATGGACGTGAAAACTAACTTCTTGCATGGTACATTAAAAGAAGACATATATGTGGGTCAACCTGAAGGTTTCATCGATGATGTTCATCCAAGCCATGTCTACATGTTAAAAACGGCACTATATGGGTTAAAAGAAGCACCAAGGGCATGGTATGACGAATTGTCAAAGTTTCTCCTACAAAATCACTTCTTCAAAGGCACCATTGATACAATGATGTTTATAAGATACTTCAATGACGACATTTTAGTGGTACAGGTCTATGTAGATGATATTATCTTTGGTTCTACAAACCCTAGGTATACTCAATTATTTTCTGACCTTATGAAAAGCCTCTTTGAAATGTCGATGATGGGGGAAATGACGTTTTTCCTTGGTTTACAAGTTAACCAATCCCCCCGTGGCATCTTCATAAACCAGTCCAACTACGTGTTAGAAATCCTTAAAAAATATGGAATGGAAACTTGTGATCCCGTTAGTACCTTAATGAAGATCAAAGATGTTGGAAACACAAAAAGTGTCGGTCACTTCCAAGTTGTAATAGGTCTTAGCTCGTAGATTGTGTCATGTTAAATATAGAAGCTAATCCGGCCCAAGGCCTATAGGAAGCCCATCATAGCCCATGGGCCGGCCATCATGTAACTATATAAGCCCTCTCCTAGCCTTAGAGAGGGGTTGGTTGTTTTCATTTCTTCCATATTTTCCATATAGAAATAACATCATCCATTCCATCAATTTCTCTCTCTAAACATCACAACCCACATCTCTCTCTTGTTCTTGGTAGATCATTAGATTACATGTTTCTTCAATTGGTATCAGAGCCATGGCTACACACTCTTGGGTCGGGTTTATCTTTATGGTCCGTTCGGTCTAGTCATAATTTCAGATCTGTCTTTGTTGGGTTTCTGTTTTATAACGGTATCTTTCAATTTTTTGGTTCATTTATTGTCCAAAAAGTCCTTCATCTTAACAGTTCTTTAGCTCTTGATAAGCTTATTTACTTTTGGCTTATTTCTCTTGTGGTCCAAACGGTTTCAAAGAATACATTTGAACAAGATCCATATGTTTAGGACGGGTGTTTTGTTGGCTTCTGCATTAAGAAGAATACAAGCAAGTTAGTACATTTTTGTTGTTTTTGTGTGCAACCGATCTAGCATAAAATCATGGTGTGAACCAAACTAAAAAGGCTTTGAAGAACCGATCTAGTCAAAACATGCAGACACCCGAACTAATGAATCAAATCTTTGAAGAACCGATCTAGTCATTTCCTTGAAGACCCGAACGAGATCCTTCTTTGACAACCGATCGAGTGTACAACCTTGTGGACCGAATGAGTTTTATCTGTGTGAACCGAACAAGTGTACACCCTTTGTGGACCGTACGAGTTTTACACTGTGAGAACCGAACGAGTGAGTGTTTAACAAGTGGAGCCGAACAACTCATGTTCTTTGAGAACCGAACCACTCCAAACCGTGTCAACTCGGTATTTACCGAGTTGACCCGGGTCACTCACTGAGTCACAAGAGTCAGTCAATACCGAGTCTAAAATTAACAGAAAGGTAGAAGATTGAAGACAGACTCGACTCTTAAACCAAATACAATATCAACAAACACCAGCCAACAACTACCACAAATCCAAACAGCCTCAATCAAATCCAATAACTACACCTAAAAACCCTTCGTCACAATAGATCCAACAACTCCATCACTTCTAATTTCTCAACAAGACACAAAATTAAATCAAACAATGATCTCAGATTCATGTTTAGGCTTAATAAACCAAAATCTTATAAAAGATTTAACACAATTTCATCACTGATCCATTCTTAATATTCGAAATTAAAGAAATAAACTTATAACAATTGGGTTATAGTTCATTCCTTTGTTTCGGTTTAATTCGATTTGTAAGACTCGAAGTCTCAAAACAATATCAATACACCTACCCGAGACCCTCAATGGGATCTTGAAGCCTTCCTTCTTGCTTTCTTCCTGGATATACGTTTTAAAGGGTTGTTGCTTATGCTTGGCTCAACGAAAATAGAACAACAGAAGGATGAAAAGGATGGTAGATATGTTTGTTTTGAAGCTACGATTGTCATTAGAAGAAACCTGTGAGATGTTGGGTGAGTGGTAACTGAATTTAGAGAAAAAGATGGTATGGGGGCGGATGAATTCGATAAGTGTGTGTTAGGGTTACTAATAATTAGGGTATAGTGTGTTATATATCCCTAAATGTGGTGTATTGTGGATCCGAGTATTGATAAAACATGTGGGCCGAGATTTTTAGTGTGGTATTGGTCTTGGGTTGTCTTTAGGCCTCATTTGATTAAAACATTACTAGGCCGAATGATTTATATGTTAGGTGTTGGGCTGGATGCCAAGCTGGGCCTGGAATGCTTATTAATTTTGATTATATGGATGCGTGAAATAGCGCCACTATACGTTTGATGGAGCAAATCGGGTTTATTAACTATGATGGGTTTGTTAGAATGACGTATGTGGACCAAGCCAAAACAACATTTTGTGGTATCCGAATTTGTGTTTAAGTATACTGGGCTTAACGTAAATTGGGCTGCAAGTTTATCTAGTGGGCTGTGTTTGTGATGGACGTTGGGAAATAAAGTATGAGTAATAGATGATTTCATATTAACACTAAATTTTAGCTAAATTGAAACTCACTTGGGATGAATATTTGCTATATATATTGTTAATGGATTACGGTTGTTGCTTCCATGATGACCAGTTGTGACAATGTGAGAGACCAAGATCAATTGGGATAAAGAATCATTAAAACTTAAAGGGCTAGATTGGAATTAATTAAGTTGACTACGGAGTTATTAGGATCTCACTTATTTTGAGATTGAAGTGGCAATTTTCGAAAGGCTGTTTCTTATTTTATCTTGAAGTTCGGGGGTTGCTGGATGCATGACTTTCAATGATTAACTTGCCTCGAGCTTAATTTAAGTTGAAGACTTGGTTTATCTAGATTCCAGCAGTCAAGGGGTGGATGGTTGATGACCTGGTTAACTATCACTTAAAGGAGTTACGTTGTAGTACTCAGTGTCACACGCTAAGACGATGTGGATAATCGCAAGAGGTGATGAATCCCCCCCCCCCCCCCCCCTCATACTTGGTAGGGGTATTGAGTACTTAAGATTTGTTGGAGCACAAATTCTCTAACACCTTCTCCAACATTAGCGCAAGCTTAAGTCACAAGAACGGAAATTCTACTTCAATTTCAAGTTTGGTATATCGGGTTTACTTCATCAGTAGTTACTTCAAATAGCCTACAAAACGGTTGGTAAAATGATAGCCAGAGAGAGGTTATGAGTAGAGATTTGATCAGCAATTGATTCTCACGGGTAAGATCTGAGCTAATTTATTCCTCACACAAGTACTCAAGTAAGTGCGCGTCCAAGGTGTTGCTGATTCCGACATGTCGAAACCAGCAAGGGGGAAGGAGAAGATTCACCCTTGAGCCTTTGCCTTTCTTTTTCTTAAAAGCTTGACATAGGGCATCTTTCTTGAATTTTTATAAGTTAGGCCATGCCGGGAAGACAAATGTCATAACCGCAGAGAATATCAGCGCTTTAACTTATGGCTTTTGGGTGCATTTCTTCAGACACATAGGGGAAGTGATATCTTGAGACCTTTAATTAGTATTATTGAATTTCTATGGGGGAAGTGTTGTGAGAAGATTATACAAGCGAGAGAAAATAGTTGCTGATCTAGTTATGCTTACCACCCCAAAACAATCAATCACTAATCTTATTCCTAAAGGAATACATAAAAATTGATGTGGTATTTTACCAATTCCGCTGTGCACTTAATTATTCTAAGCTTGTAAGAAAGCTTTGAAACTGCTCAAGAGAGGATTGCTAGTTTGGGGGGAAGCTTTGAAAGCATCTAAATAAAGAAATATGTGGCATGAATTCGGGGAAAGCTAATACATAGCTATATTTTGGAGGAAAAGCTTTGAAGGCTTCTAAATAAAGAAAATGTGAAGCTTTGAAACTGCTCAAGAGAGGATTGCTAGTTTTGGAGGGAAGCTTTGAAAGCTTCAAAATCAAGAATATGCGCTACGAATTAGGGGGAAGCTAATTCAGAAGCTTCTCCTTAACCAGAAGTGTATGGGTTACCTAGCTCGTGCCTATTACAGTATTTCTTCTACAAAGTACTACAAAGATGATTCATGTTGGAGTGCAGACTTGAAGTCAAACACCACAGAAGACGTCATCAGCATATAAAGCTTCATCAAAGTTCTTGTTCTTAATCATTATGTACTTGTTAGGAAATTATTGTAAGTAATTCTGTATATCGTCCCGTGGGGGAAGATTGTTGGGAATTCACTTTTACATGACGACATTACAGAATTACCATAGTTTACCATATCACCACACATAGGGACTAGTGTTGTCATTATAGGATTCCTTTGTAATGTGTGGTGGTATAAATACCTCTCTATGGCTTCCATCCTTTTAGGGTTTGAGTCATTTTGTATCCTTCATTCATATCTATCTAATATCAAGTTCATCTTTCATCTTACTACTCTCTCTCGGTAAAATAGCTATCATGTGGTTTAACTCATCAAGACCACCGGATCATAGTTTACATGTTTTTTCACTTATAACAAAGAAAAACACGCAGAACATCTGAAAATAATTTTGGAAATTACCCAGAAAGGAGGAATTGTATGCCAAATTTTTCAAATGTGATTTCTGGATCGGTATCGTGAGATTTAATGTCTCATTTTCCTTCTCATAGTTTTGGAAAAATCTTCTACCTAACATTGTTTTGATATCATGTTTTATGCTTAAGTAGGATGATTTATAATCATCTTATTGAAATGAATTAGGACGCTTCTTCATTTGAATAAGGAAATTATAAATCACCGAACTATTAATTTATAAATTCTCAGTTACAAAGATTGGGACGCCTCTGCCTGTAAATGAAAAATTATAAATGAGTTGGTTTAAGTATGACATTCGTAAAAACAAGTTCCTTTCAATCCTTTTGTACAAATAATTCCTTTTCTTCACTTAATCGTTATCATTATTACCTTCATCATCTGTTCATCTGTATCCCACATGATTAGAAACTCTCTTACAATTCATAATCATTCCTTGACATCTCTCCAGCATTCGACTAAATCTCGAGACGAGATTTCTGTAAGGGGTGGAAACTATAACAACCTAAAATTTTCATCAAATGCAAAATCAACCTATTTTATTATGATCACAATTGTACGAGGAAATTTTTCGCTTTATTACATTACTTGCATTGCCAATATCTCAATATGCAATGTAACTTGCATAACTAAAGTAGACGAGCTCACGCAACCTACCTATGCCATCTATATCTATTTATATGTCAAGCAAACATTATAACATATCAATTCGATATCTTAATATCTGATGTTATATCAAAACAGGCTTTAAACCGCTATAATATGCCTCTAAACCCTAATTTCATTAAAAGTTAACATCTAAAGTGAATGCACAAGATACTAAAGCATATGCACAAGTAATATAACATCTCATTTAAAATATAAACTACCTCCAAGTCAAAGTACAAGTCTTTAAAAACTCAATGTATAAGTCATTAAGCATGACATCCAAAATAGCTGTTTTACCTTCGTTTTCATTCTAGTTTCTTCACCACCACTTTTGTACAAACTACTACACTCAATATACAATGTGTAAACCCTAATTATTCTATTTATAAGCTCTCACACACATTTTTACACTCAAAACCCTAATTCAAAACCCTAAACCTTAAAACCGAGCTAGTTTCTAAACCATGACCCATTTCTTGATTTTTATCCATTGTAAACCCAAACCATTACTCAAATAAGTTGTAATAACTAAATTTACAACATTATCAATCACATTACATCATAATATCATAATTTTACTTCAAATGTATGCGAATTAAATCCAAGAAACCCTAATAGTGCCCTAATATGAACTTTTGACCCGTTTACTCGTTTTCACCCATTTTAAACCTGAACCACCTATCAAATCTTGTTAATAAAAACCTTACAAACATTAATCCACACTTATATCATCAATGTACTTGAAATCCAAGCTCAAAAACCCTAAATAAGCCCTAATGAACCTGCGACCTACAATCTTTGCAATTTGACCCATTTTGAGACTCCACTTTGCAACTAAGCACCTTAGTGACTCACCTACTTGACTCATAATAAGCTTACAAGAACCTTAAGACCATTTCATTGATTGCTAGAGCTCCACATCACTTCTTGTTCTCTCTTGCTTAGCCGCGGCCACACGAACACCCCTAACACCTTCCACCTTGCATTCCTACTTCTATAGATTTTCATAGTCACCCTATAGCCTCTCCTCATCATGTACTAGCTGCTCCACATGTCCAAAATCAGAGCACAAAGACTCCTTAGCCTCCAAGGAAGATTTCAACTTTAAATAGGACCCTAAACCTCTCATTCTAAGTCATCCCCCACTTCCTCCTCTATAACCCTTAATAGCAGCAATCCTTTGCTCAAAGAAGATCCTAAGAGGTCCTAAGAAGTCTCAAGAATAGAAGTGAAGCAAAAGAAATCAAGAAAAGAAGCCCGGGAGTTGTTATTCTAGGCGTACGAAGCTAAAAGTCTCGATTTTGACCCATTTCTAAGCTATAAGCTCAAAACTAGGTTCCATAAGCTTACATTCTGTTTTCATACCCTTATAATGTTTATATGATCATGCTTAAATTGTTATATAAAGCTTTGAACTCAAAAACATATGTGTTTTATCTTTTTTATCCAAACCGAGCTCATGAAACCCTAATTTCATATTTTTGCTTAATCTATAAGCTAAACTTGTAAACTATTGTTATAATCTATCCTAATAAGCTTATCTAACATTATAATAAGTACTTTAATAAGTCTTGAAAGAATTTGATCTTAAAACCCGCTCTTTTTCATTTTGAAACCCTAATATGACCCATTTTGCTTCCTAGCTTAACGAATCGTTATTTTAAACTTTCATTATGTTAAATCTTCATATTTTAGCTTATATTAATAAGATATAACCTGTAAATTACTTTTCGTATTGAAAAATATCATTATTATAGATTTTGGACTTGTTTTGTAAATCATTTCCATGCAAGGGTATATACCGTAACTTTTGAAAACTTATAAGTACAAGGACTATTTTTTCCATATTTCCAAAGTTATAACTATAGGGGTCTATTATGTCATTTTTCAAAGTGCAAGGTTTACTTTGTACATCTTTTAAACTTGAAGGACCAAACTCATAAAAGTACAAACTCCAAGGGTATATTTTGCCATTTTTCATTCTTAAAGGTCTAAAATGTAACATTTTGAAAAAGTATAAAAATATGTTCAAAACATTATAAGACATAACTTTAATTAACGCTTGACGTGCTTATCGTTTCCAGTTATCAAGCAAAACGCTTAAAACCAATTATATCGTATCACAATACTAGGGAGCTTCATATTAAGAGGTTTCATCTTGGTATTACGTTCTGACTGAGTTGTTGGGTTTACGATTTAAAGTGCCCTAGCTCCTCAAACGTTTACTGAATGACCTCTAACTTATGATGGCCCGAACGGTGATACAATACTCCATAACAATTAAATCAAAGATGATATTCATAACAATCAAACTAAGACTTGACATATTACCCCAGGTTGCGTGTGACGAAGCCGTTACTTTCATTCCATATACCTTTGCTATCACTCAGATTTCCCTATACTGTTAAGGTGAGTTCATAGCCTCGCATTTCAATATTTCAAATGTTTTATAAACCCGCGAGGGGGATACATGCTATAACCATGAATGCAATTGTTTTCTGTATGCTATTCCGATTTATTATTGCCTAAGTAACTATTTGCCTTTAAGTCCCCAATATCATGAACCGTTAATTACTCTACGGAGTGAGCGCGAATGTTGTGAATAGATCTATTTGGGTTGGACTCCCCGTTGGTGTACCCAGTCATACCGGTAACCAATTGCACATCATTAGAATATAACTGCAGGATGTTTATGGCAAAGGGCACCCGTTGGGGCTATAAAGTATCGAAAATATCCCAAGGTTGGATTTTATGAGCTAATGGCAATAATATTTGTTTTATAATGGGTGTATAACAACGTAACCCAATATCAAATTTGCATTCAAACTATTATAACTGAAAACCTATGAATATCACTCAACCTTTGTGTTGACTTTTTAGCATGTTTTATCTCAGGTAATTAAGCAACTTATGGCATAGGCTCGGAGTGGAACTGGATTTGAAGATAGCTAAATTGTTATCATTCAAACTGATTACATTTTCTTTAGATTTTGGAACCTGTTGCCTATTAATGGCATTCTAAAAAACTCTGATTTAATGAATGATAACTGCATTTTCTAAAACGTCTCTTTTAAGTCGTTTTCTATGATTATGAATGTTTTACTATGAAGTAATACCCCAGATTAGCTTCCGCTGCTATATGTAAAAATGGGGGTGTTACTATATATATGCTTTTCGAGGAAGTCATATATAATGAGATGTGTATATGATATGATTCTTATAAATTGAAATATGAATCACTAAAAGGAATTCTAGAAAAGTAAGCTAAAATGTATAATCCTATTACTTGCATATCACGGTTGGCTATGGTGGTGAGGTTGAAAGGTTTTAAGGGTGTGGTTGAGAATGACACATTTCATTACGAAATTCACTTGGCTTTTGAGAAAAGTTAATTATGAGTGTTTAGGATATGTGAAAGGTGATTTAACCTTCATGGGTTGAATTGGTTATGAGTTACTAGTAGGTTGTGGTTATGGTGGTGGTAGCGGAAAGATTCATGATGATTCTTCTTGTAAGAAAGACTCGGTGGATGACTTAATATTGATAGAACTAAAAAGGTCTTCTCACTAAACATTACCTTTTTGGTTGATGAGGCAATTGAGGTGATAGAAATTGTTGGGATTTAAAAGACTTCAAGGAATCTTAGAAGTTACTACTGTCCAGATTACAACTGCTTGAAGACTTTCTACTGTCAAGAGGATAAAGAAGAATTAAAGAGATAAAGATTATTTGGAGAACAAGAATACTTGTGAAGATAAGTATTCAGATATTTATGTACAAGATATGCATAATGTATTTCTTTATAAGATTATGTTTATGTTTAGAAAAGATTAAGATATCTTAGGAATGTATTGTAAACCGACTAGGACTCCTTAGTCTATAAAAGGAGGCTCTAAGGCATTATTTGAGATATCATTTTTGCATATAAATTCTCATAGTTGTCAAGTCGTTTTAGAAAAGCTTCAAGGTTGTAAACCCTAGTACTAGTGAAGAGTACTCGTATTATTGATCTAATAATATTGGAGCGTTTGGTTATATCTTTGTTTGTTCAATATTATTGTTTTATTCATAATACTTCTAGGTATTAAGGTGTAGATTCCGCATACACTTTAGTATACATACAAAGTTTCTACAACAAGTTATTTTGGATTTATCCAAGGTAATTTAACCTTAGACAACCTAAGGAATCGATTAAGGATTGGGATCAATAAGTGGTATCAGAGCTTTGCTTTGAGAAACTTTAATCTAGAAGACATGGAGTTTGAATCTATAAATAGTAGTTCTACTGCAAAGCTTCCCATACTCAAACTGAGTGAGTATGAGATGTGGGTGATAAGGATTAAGCAGTACTTCTAAATCCAAGACTATGCACTCTGGGAGGTCATATAAAATGGTGATTCATGGGTGTCAGTACCGCAAACTGTACAGGAGAATGGTACATCAGTTACAAATATGTCTATACCTATAACTGCTGAAGAAAAGACAAATAAGAAGAATGATGTCAAGGCTAGGAGCTTACTACTCATGGCTCTTCCCAATGAACATCAACTCACATTCAGTCAGTACCCTGACGCTAAATCAATGTTTGCTGCCATTAAAACACGATTTGGAGGTAATGCAGCTACCAAGAAAACTCAAAAAACACTTTTGAAGCAACAGTATGAGAATTTTAGTGCATCAAGTGCAGAGTCTCTTGACTTTATCTTTAATAGGCTTTAGAAAATAGTCAGTAGGCTTGCTATTTGGGTGTGGTCATTGCCCAAGAAGACTTAAACTCAAAATTTTTGAGTAGTTTACCCCCTGAATGGAACACTCATGTAGTTGTGTGGATGAATAAGCATGAAGTTGAAACTATAAGCATAGATGATTTGTACAACAACTTCAAAATTGTTGAACAAATGGTAAAGAAATATGTTGGTGCAAGTAGTGGTGCTCAAAACTTGGCCTTCATGACTGCTCCAAGCACTAACAATACTAATGATGCTAACACTGCTAGTCCACAAGTTAGTACTGCTAGTGTCAGTGATAATGTTGTGTATGCTTTCATGGTTGAAAATCCCAATAGTTCTAATGTCCTACACCAAGACTTAGAGCAAATTTATGAAGATGATTTAGAAGCAATGGATTTGAAGTGGCAGCTCTCTCGGTTAAGTGTGAGGGCAAAGAAGTACTATCAGAGGACATGCAAGAAGATTTTAATTAATGCTAATGATACAGCTGGGTATGATAAAACCAAGGTAGAGTGTTACAACTGTCATAAGTTGGGACACTTTGCCAGGGAGTGTAGAGCACCAAGAAGTAAGGATGTCAGTTTAGAAATCAAAACAACACCAGGAAGCAAGGAAATAATGAAGACAAATCTTCAAAGGTAATGTTGGCCATATATGGTGTAGGTTTTGATTGGAGTGACATGGCAGAAGAACAAGTTCAGACAAACATAGCTCTAATGGAATTTTCAGACTCAGAGGTATACACTGATAAAACTTGCTCTAAAACTTGTCTGAAAAACTATGAAACTCTTAAGAAACAGTGTGATGATTTGATTGTTAAACTTAATCAAACTGAGTTTACAGAAGCTACTTATAAAATAGGTTTAGCAACAGTAGAAGAACAACTTATCACAA